>PVLA01014596.1:0-29597 GCA_004027455.1 Hydrochoerus hydrochaeris | reverse complement strand
CATAATTGTGTGGCACCGAGGTATTCTCGGACTCTCCTAAAGTCTTACAAGTTCAAGCAGCATTTGATCACTATGCTTTGGAAAGTGCGTGTTACACTTGTAACTGTGTTATTATATGAGCAACGTTGTCATGTTATAATTCTGGGGGAGGAAGAACCAAAACATTAACCAAAATTGACATGTGAAAAGCAAGAGGAAAAGGTGAGTGAAATATCTGGAGGATATTAGAGATAAGCCAGGTGATGACCAGGGGCTGTGATGGTGCTGGGTTTCATTCTTAGGAAGTGGGGATGGCTCTGCTGACGCTTCTTCACCAGCATTCCTAAGGGAGGACAATGAATTTTGTAAAATGCATTTGAGAAGAAATAGGCTCTTAGTTACAGTTATGTGAAGAATGTGAAGGCGCAGTGCCACAGAGAGTGGCAGAGCTGCTGGTTAACACTCAGGTCAGGGGTGTGTGCAGAGATGGACACACAGGAGCTCTGTGAGCCTCGAGTTTCTATTCCTCAGATTCCAGTGGGGCACAGGTTAGAAGATAAATACAGACACTGTATCTGGCTGTGGTTTTTCAGCAATGAAATAGATAAAATGTAGGATGTATTATGTATAGAATATGGGATATTTGAAACTAAAATATATTAGTTTGTATTCTGGTAGAATGAGACTGAGGGTGTTGTCATTATATAATGGATTTATTTAGGAGTTTCTATGGAACATTTTGTAGATGCTGTGAAGGAACGCCATGGCTTTATTCTAAAATGGTCCTAGATGATCTCTTGCATCTGCATCAATTCAGAGAAACAAACATGCATTCCCAAAGAGAGAGAATCACAGAGCCTGATGTCCTGAGGGCCCTGAGCAGGGTCTGGCAGGAGGTTGAGGCAGAGGCAACAGGGCTGTCCTGTCTTATCCTCTGCTGTCTGTGGCTTCACTGAGTTCTCCTCTCAGGTGGACCTGGTGCTGCAGTTTCTTCAGCTCTAAAACACTCCCTTTGCACTGGTGTGCATGGCAATGTGGGACTCTGTTCATCTGATTTGCTGTTCCTGTGACTGTTACCAGGAAGGTATAAGAATTTGACTCATTTTCCACAGATGTCTGCTCCTTACTGGGAGAAAGTCAATTTCATTTCATTTCTTTTTTTTCTCCTGTGAACTATGTTGACATCTTCACATCATCCATGAAGGATGGATGGTGTTCTGTGTTAGGATAATACTTTTCCTCCCAGTAGTATAATTTTCAGTTCATGTCCCTCCCTGAGTGTCTGCTGTCTGGAACAGGTTCTGTGTCCATTTCTCTGTGATCAGATTTCCCTTTCCCCTGGCAGAGCTTCTCCTCATCATTTTAACTTCCAGTTGAGATCCTGGGGCTTCTGAAGGCATCATATGGGCTTCAGGGTCCTGAGAAACAAGATGTGACCTCACCCTGGTCCTCTCCTGCCCTCCACTCCTCCGGCATCTCCCCTTAGTGCTCCCTCCACTGTGCACCTGAGGCTCTTCCTGCACCAGGAAGCAGGGATCAACTGGGACTTTGGATCTTCCTGCCTCTCCAGATTTCTCTGTGATCAGTCAGTCTGTGTATCACTTCTTTCATAGGCCTGGAAACAAATTAAGATGATATTATTTTCCAAACATTATAGATTTGCATATGTAGCTGATAGTTTTCAATGGTTTTAGGGGTTGGAAAAAAGGAAGCAGCACCTGCACTGGCCACAATTGAACTCTTCCTTGAGTCAGGGATCAAAGATCAACAACTGAAAATGACAATTTCACAATCCTCATTGAGCTCTGAATAACAGAATAGAAGGAAGCAGAAGGAAATTTCTAAAACACTTCAGCCTTTTGAAGAATCTGCTGGCAGCTGAAATTCAGAAAATCTGACAGACATATCTCAGGATAGGTCATTTTCTGGAAGATGTCCATGTCCTGGCCCACAAGCAACAGAGGCACCTGGGACATCACATCAGTAACAGGAAATCTCAGTCCTTAAACCCAGGACCCATCAGGGATGAAGCTGGTCCAAGAGGAGAGCAGAGTATGGTAGGAGTAGCAGGAGCCTTTACCGTCCCAGGGTGAGTGTGGGGTGAGGCCCTTGGTCCTATCTGAGAGACAGTGTCTGTGTGTGGTAACGTCAGGTCTGCTCTGCCTTCAGGAGCCATGGATGTGTGTGCAAATGTTTTTGTGCTGCTCACTAGGGACCTGGTCACTGAAAATGGTAACCATAGGAATGATTTTCCTAAGTAGAGAAGTAAATTTAATTACTTTGAGAAAATTTACTAATAAATGTGAGACTGGTAAATACATAATTATCTTAAATAAAATAAAGAAAATGTGTAATGGAAGAACTTTGGGGAACTCTTTAGAAAAAAATAAGTTTTATGAAACTGAAGGTTTTTCCCTTATTGTTCTCCATTATTTTACTGATAAGTAGATTGAAATATGAGAGATAAGGGACAAAGAATTTAGGTATTGGGGAGAGAGATAAAGATGGATAGATAGATAGATAGATAGATAGATAGATAGATAGATAGATAGACAGAGATCGAGAGAGAAATTTTTACACTGTTACTTGTAAATGTTACAATTTCTAAGGTTCAGAGGACAAGTACAGGCTCAAAGCCTGTCAGCTCTTTGGGTAGAAAGAGCACAGCAAGCCCCCCAGTCATTGCACTGTCTCCAGTTAGGCCACCCCGCTTCTACTCCCTGAGCACAGGGCCCCACATGTGGCAAAGGCTGAACTTGGGGACCAGGTCTCCTGAGGGGCCCAAGATAATGAGAGAGCTGTGTGTTCTCAGACCCTGTGAACAGAGCAGGGAAGGATTTAATTCTTTAAGCCCCCCAAAATATTTCTCCAGGAGACAGTCCTAATAATTCTCCCTACATGAGCAGATTCACTTTTAGATGGTGGTGACCTCACACTCAAAAGACTGCTATCTTCACAAAATGTGCAAGTTACTTTGAGATGCGTACAAGTCACATTTACCCACTGAGGAAATTCATAGAGATGAAAAAGCCAGTTACTAAATGTGCACTTATGCAACTAAATTCAACAAGGAATGTTTGCCTGGACTTGGGTGCTTCATTGCAGCGCAGGTCTGCTCAGATCCTGAGATGTTAACACATGAGGGAATCCGGAGGCCCACAAGAAGCCATAACCACGGGGCTTCCTCCTCTGCACCTGCCACTGAGGCCCATTCGGTTTCGACACGGACCACAGCGCCCTCTGCTGGGAATGAGCGCCCTTGCATGGAGGTTTGTGTCTGGACTCAACATGGTGTTCCTTCATTGTGCCACTTGTACAGTAGTAATACATGGCCGTGTCTTCGGTTCTCAGGCTGCTCATCTGCAGGATACACCGTGTTCTTGCCATTGTCTCTGGAATGTTGAATCGGCCCTTCATGGAGTCTGCATAGTGTATGATCTTAGCAGTCTGGCTGACGGATGAGATGCACTCCAGTCCCTTCCCAGGAGCTTGTCGGACCCAGTGCATAGCATAGCTACTGAAGGTGAATCCCGAGGCCACACAGGAGAGTCTCAGGGACCCACCAGGCTGCACCAAGCCTCCTCCGGACTCCACCAGCTGCTCCTCACACAGGACAACTGCAAACAGAACAACATTCTGTTCAGAAAACTGTCACATATATCCACTGTTTGTCCCAGTCATGTCCACTTCCCCATCCCATATCCTTTGTTCTCAACAACTGACCTCTCAGAAGTGCGAACAGAAAACCCAGCTCAGCCTCAAATCCATATTGATTGTCTGTGCTCAGTCCTGATCACCGAATGGGAACAGCTGGGCATCCAGGGCCGGGATCCTCTGCAAAGCTGAAGGGTCAGGGCAGGGCTGGTTTTCATGAGAACTGGCAGGCCCTGTTTGCATGGCTTCCTGCTATATAGACAGTGCTGTTGTAAGACTCTCTGAACAGACAGTGTCCACAGCAGATGTGAGTTTGCTGGGCAAGTTTTCGCAACAACAACGCATTTAAGAAAACATGACAGCTCATGTGACAGTGCTCTAATGTGTTTTTACTTCTTCATCACCATTTCATTTTTATCCACATACACAGATCATGCATTTTATACTAATGATGCTTGCTTTGTAAACATGTAAAATATTCAGTCCCATGAACAGCTGTGTTCTCCACATAGAATCTGATGCTGTGTGAATGTTATCCCCACTGTCTAGACCTTTGTCCTCCTGATCTGTGAGCAGACTGATTCCTGTCCAGCTCCTGGACTTTCCTGTTGCAGTTTGCAGATCCCTGTCCCTTTGGGGAGAATGTGTGTGACTGTGCTGTGCTCTGCTCTTTTCTGAAAAGAAACAGCACTGGCCTTTGTGTGGAGCCTGCTAATGAGCTTCTTAGCTCCACCTGTCATTATCTATCTGTCTGAGCAGCAGGAAGAGAGAAGTGAGCTTCCTGTTGCTTGGATACATGAGGGAGGGAGCAGGAGAGAGGAACTGCAGAGCAACCACAGGGATCACTGCAGGATGACACGTGTCTGTGCTGGTTTGATTCTGTGTGAGTGATTGTGCAAGTGTCCGTGTGAGCTAATTCTCAGGAGCACACTTTATTGATGGGTGGTTATAGTGTTATGTATAGACATGTTTAATTTGTTATTAGAGTTTGATGTATATGTGCAGATTAATGGGTTTCATTTTGCATCTTTAAACATGCATAGACATACTTAGATTACATGTATCCTCCTTAATGGTTCACTTTCCCACTTCACTGTGATTTAATCCTTCTTGTAAGTTGCCACCTTTCATGTAATCTCTTTTAAGTTTAATTTTCTTGATGATAAATAATAGTCATGATTTTCAATTCTTATTCCTTTTCCTATCTTTGATTTTCTGATGATGATGTTGAGATTTTTTTCACTCATTTTATCATTGTACTTGTAGCTTTATTTATTTTTTTGAAGAGTAGAATATATCTGTTGAGAGGAAGAAAGCTTCTGTCTGAAGATGGACAGAAGAGTGTCCTGAGCAGGTAGCCCTTTAGCTTTATTTGGTAGAATGTATAATATTCTTTGTATAGTGACAAGAGAAAGAGAAACATTTTGAGAAAACAAAAATGAATACCCTGCCAGAAAATTCACACTGAAGGATTTGGCAGGATATTTTACAACTTCAACTTGTTGCTTAAGTCTTGGAAATATGGACCCCAGCACTTCAATGCTTTTTTTAATAGAGAGAAAACTTCCTTGAGCCTGATCTTCATATAGGGATGAAGCATATGTGGTGAAAGAAAGCCAGGGTGGTGTTTACACTGTCCCCTCCCAGACCAGTACTGAAAACACCTAATTAACATTTGCCCTTAAACCTATTCATACACGCTAAGTCTATGCACCTGTGAGAAGTCTTACCTAAAGTTCATCAAGCTTTGAAAACACATGGGGATCCAAGGCAAAGAAGAGATAATGTCTAGATAGATAGATAGATAGATAGATAGATAGATAGACAGATAGATATCAATGGATAGAATTACACCACTGTGTTTTATATATCCCTATTTCTAACTCCCATAAGGAAAGAGCAGCCCCTGCTGCTGTTCAGCCACCATGAGCAGAAAGAGCTCACAGAGGCCCTTCAGCACTGTCCTGAGTGCAATCAGGCCGGCCCATTCCCTCCTCCCTGAGCACAGTGCTGCACACGTTTCTGGTGCTGATCTTGGGGACAAAGTCTCCTGAAATGACCTGGAACTGGAAAGAGCTATGGTCTCAGACCCTTAGGAGAGGGGTGTGAATGATTTAATTCCCAATCAGAAGCATTTACTTCTGCATGAGCTAACTCCGTGTCATGTACATAAAATCATCAGATTTTTTTTAGATGATGATGATTTGGCACTCAAAAGAAGATGAAACTCACAAAATTTACAAGAAAAATTCATTTTAGTCACATTTACTCATCTAATATGACTCATGTTAGCAGGCGTGGTGGCACATGCCTGTAATTTCAGCACTTGGGAGGCTGAGTCAGAAGGATCACTGTGAGTTCAGGACCAGCCTGGGTAACAAAATGAGCCCAAGGCCAGCCTGAACGGTATACCGAGACTCTGCCTCAAAAAGACAAAAATAAATAAATAAATAAATAACACACATACTAATAGATAAAAAGTAATTATGTAACTATATATTTATGTAAGTTTGACAGAATCATTACTTATAACTCTCTTACTTCATAAGTCACTCACACCTTATGTTCTACAGGGTGCCTCAGCAAATATGGTGTTGGACATAGAGGGACCACAGATGCTGACAGGAAGCCCTCGCTCCCCAGCTTCCTTCTCTGTACCTGCTCTTGGGACCTCTCCTGTGCTTTGTTGATCCCCCGGCCCTCTGCTGGTCATGGACGCCCCTGAAGGAAGGCTCCTGTATGGCTTACAATGCTTTGTGTCCAGTAACAGAGGATTGATGTGCTGTCTCTACTTAATAAAGTGCTAATTACTTACAAAGGAGGACAAATTTCAGATACTTGTAGGAAAATGTGAGCACTTTGAAAACACAATGTGGAGAGAAATAAATCAGACACAGAAGCTTAAATGCCACATACTACTTCCTATTTGAGTAAGGAAAAATACAAACAGAAAGAAAAAGGAAGGCGAGATGGAGATAAATGAGAATATCTTTTGCCAACAGGAAGGAGTTTGACACAACCTATGTGAGAAAAGGAGGAGGGAAGGAAGTGAAGTAGAACACACATATAACTTCCCTTCAGTCTAATAACCCATATGAGTGTAAGCACTGTGCATCACACATGTGAGATAAGATCAGTGTCATCATCATTAATAAAACTGGGGGAAGGAGATTGAGAAGAGAGCAAGAGGGGCAGAAGAGAAAAGGAAGGGGACTTAGAAGAGAATCAAGCTGTGTTACCCACTTGCACACAGTTGTAAACTGCCTGCACTCCAAACATGTAGTAAGAAAAATAAATAAAATTAAAAATTTAGAAGCCAGCACTGCAGAGTCTTTTGCAAATTCATGGAAGGAAGAAAAATCACAGACTCTAACTTCACAGCAGCTCAGGAACCTGCACCTGGTCCTGAGCCGCACTGGAGCGCAGTGTGTCTCGAGTGCCCCGTGCTGTCCTGAGTGCCCCTGCAGGGAGGCTTTGGTCTGGGCTCCCACTGATGTCCCCTCACTGTGTATCTGGCACAGTAATACATGGCCATGTCCTCGAGGCTCAGGCTCCTCAATGTGAGTGAGACTTGGCTCTTGGAAGTGTCCCTGCTGATGGCCACTCGAGATTGAAGGGCTGAGTTATAATATGTGCTTCCATCACCCCTTATAGCACCAATCCACTCCAGCCCCTTCCCTGGAGACTGACGGACTCACTGTACACCAAAGCTGGTTAAAGAGAATCCAGAGACTTTGTAGGCGAGGGACAGGGTTTGTGAAGTCTTCACCAGGCCAGGTCCTGATTCCTGCAGCTGCACCTGGGACAGGACACTTGAGGGCAAGAAGCATCACTGTCAGTCAAGCCCACCCAGCACACTTGGCCCACGCCCCTCTCCTGAACCTCAGAGATACTCACAGCAGGGAGCTGCCACCAAACAGAGAAGCAGAGCCAAGAAGCCCACGGTCAGTGAAGGCTCCTGTGGGAGGAGAGTGGGGCAGATCAGCCAGAACTGGCTTTTGACCCTGAGCCTGGAGCTGCTTTGCATGGGGGAGGCCCTGCCCTTGTAAGGGTGGGACACAGGGCAGGGTGCTTTAGTGCTTCCCAGGGACAGGGGTTTTCACAGGATGATCAGAGCTGACTCCAGACACTGAGATACTTCTCTACATCTTCTGTAGTATTCACACTTACATGGAAAGTGAAATTGAACATGGGGAAGGACTTGTTGATTTTGAGCACAGTTTATGTGGGAATCTTTAACATTAGAATATTTCTGTTCTGGTCAGTTTCTGACCTGCTGACTGCATTTACTAATGTCAGCTTTTCCATGGGAAGGTTTGTAGAGGAGCAGAGAACTGTGTATCTGTGGGGCTCCTACTGCAGTTGGAGAAAAATGTTTCAAAAATAACTAAGCTTTCTTTCTTCTTGGTGCAATCCCTGTGCTTTTCTCCATGACTGACTTTTGAAAAATTACTATTTAATTCTTGCACGTGATCTTCATGAACAACTCTGGGCCTTGTTTTGTAGATCTCATGGTGTCCTGATCTGGGGAAGACTAAGGGAGCCCCAGCATCTCCACCTCAACCCATTCTTGGGTTTGTAAAATCAGGACTCTCTGCTGCTGTCTGGAAAAGCTGGGATTCCTATGGAATACAGACATTCTGACCTTTCTCCTTCATCCATGACCCTGAAAACTCATATCTTCATGATGAATCAATCAAGTTTCTAGACTGGAAAGCAGCAAATCTTTCATAACAGAAATACCTCTCATATTTAAAGTGTATCTCCTATATCTATGGCCTTCTTTGAATGTATTTCTCCACCAGAGTTACTATAAACTTTTTCTGAGGAACATGGCTGAGAAAATTGGATAGTGTCATAAGGTTTCATTTTATATTTGACTGCCATCCAATAGACATCCAAGTAAGCTTGAATCAGTGCTTTTCAATACATACAAGCTGAATGCAGAGCAAACTGCAACTTAGTGGTTTAAGAATTAACAATGCCCAGTAATTGTTTTAAATTGAGCTCCTCATCCATCGCATGTTGTATGTAAAACTAGGATGATAGTACCTAATTCTGCCTTTTGGTGGAAGAAAACCTTTGCCTCCTTGGCTGAAGGAAGCCTGTTACTATGACACCTCTTAATGTTGCCAGAGCCATCAGTAAAAATGGTATGTGAGTGTGGAATTGATTCAAGATGAACCACCTTAGAAAAGTAAAATGAGTAACAGTTAAAAGTTACAATAAGCCAGATGAGGTGGTGCACACCTATAATTCCAGAACTTGTGAGGTTGTTGCAGGAGAATCCTTGCAAGTTTGAGATCGTCCTGGGCTACAAAGTGTGCTCAAGCCCAGCTTGAACTGGACAGGGAGACCCTGTCTCAAAAAGACAACTGGTGTGAGGTATTCAACATGCATATATTTCCCCTGTGAATCAGGTAGTGCCCATGGAAATGGCTTAGAATGTAAAAGCAAGCTCTTAAACACCCCACAAGGAACGGTGGTCCTGGTTATATGAAGATCATCAGCTGACAAACGGTTACCTCTCTTCTGACCCAGTTTGATTTTGCACTGGGTGAGCAGATATTTTGCTTGGATTGCTGCTTCCTTTAGGAATTCAGAGAGCACCATCTGAGCTACAGGAAGTGGGTGCAGAGATGCTGGGGAGTAGGCCATTGCTAGGAATGTTTGAGCATGGAGGCTGAGGACTCACAGTTTCCACGAAGGGATTGTCACCTTTCCCCCCTCATCCTGACTCATATTGATCAGGGTGGCTTCAATATCCCCCATTTCACTGGGCTGCCTGCAGAAACCTTTTTGAGGTCTCCTCAGACTTGTGCCAACTTTACCCCATATTTCTATTTCTAAGATGCTGTGGATAGGAAATGATTGATTGAGTTCAAGGACAAGTTCTAAAAGCTTAACCAGCAGCGTGAACCTAAGAACAGGGCATTGTAAGGAGTTTCCCTAAGGGACCTTCTACATTCAAAGTGTTTTACTTCTTTCCTATGCTGTGGAGTAATAGTCCAGTTTACAATTGATAGTCTAAATCAATCATCCCTGCCACACTACCAGTTGCCTGTTAGATTGTTTCCTCAGAGGCATGAGGAGCCCAAAATGACCAGTGTAAATCCTCAGCTTCTGGTTCTATGAAATCATCATTGTGGTGCATGATGTGAGCCTCCCTGCTCCTTCACAACTAAGACATCGAGGCGAGCAGATTGGAATGGGAAGCAAAAATTTTGCTTGTACTTCACCAGGGATAATGGTGATTCATGCCTTTCCCATTTCCACTGTTGCCAAAAAATCACTATCAAAATGAATGGAAGACTCTTTGCCCTGAGGAATCTAGAAGGCAACTGTTAACTGTGCTGGCAGGCTGATGGGAATTTCAGATCTAAATCATCAGCATGGAGGCAGTTTTGGGGTCAGTTTAACTACAGTGTGCAAGCAGAAAGTACAATGCATTGCATGATTGATTACATGGATTGAATTAAGTCACATATTGTCAGATAACATAGTTCTGCATACATTTATTAGAAGGAATTGTTTATCATAACATAGGAACATCCAGGATATGAGTGGACTGGGGTCACGTGGAGCAAGCAAAGTGAATAAGTATCTTTGACTGTGTTACTTTACCCCAACAGAGACTTGAATCCAGCTAGGAGCAGTATATTTTCTTCATTGAGGAAAACATCAGCTGGAATAGTCAAATTGACCCTGTAGAGAATTAGAAGAAAAGCAGCTGGACACAGACAGTTAAGGCTGCCTCAATTCATCAGGTGTTTACCTGACAGCTAGACGGAGCTAGGCAGAGGCTCCTTTTGGAGTTTACCTTGCTATAACCCATCCATAGGTTAGATTTTTTTGTTTTTGTTTTGTAGGTATTTTTTTTTTGACACAGGGTCTTGCCATGCCATTCACCCTCACCTTGAGCTTACTTTGTAGGCCAGCCTAGCCTTGAACTCCTAACAATCCTACTGCTTCTGCCTGCCATGTGCTGGATTACAGGCCTAAGCCCCCACACCCAGGTTAAATTAGTTATTTTATAACTGCACCTTTACCAATACTTTAATTGTGCCCCACCATCATCTGTTGATTCCTGGACCCATGAGCTGTGGTGATGGGATACAAATTAACACAGCATGCACCCTAGTTTAAATCACATAGGAACTTCTGAAGAGGTTTGAACAAGCCATGCAAGGTGTTTCTCTGCGTTGATTGGTGCTGTAACTGCATCTTCAAATGTACACTGTTTCTTTGGGCACCCACACTCTACTCTTGAGTTCATCCTTTATCTCTCTATACTAACTTCTTTTGTTCTTTTAAAGAAAAAGAACCACTTGAATAGTCTGTTGTGCCATTTCCTGATACCTCTCTGTACTCTAGGGTGTAGATTTAGATAATGATGTTGAGACATTAAAAGAAACTTAGATTCTCAAAATGGACTTTGTGTTTTACTGGCAATTTAAGAAAAATCATATAAAAGAGGCTAAGAAAACATACATATAAAACTGTACTTGTACCATAAATACTTCATAAATCATCTGAAGCCTGTTTATTTCAGTTACTTTTTTGCTATGTGATGGTAACACACAGAGGAAACCCCAGAGGCCAACAGGAAGCTTTCAACCCTTGCTCCCTGCTCTTTAGCTGATCCTGGGCCCTGGCTTTTGCTCTGTGGATCACTATCGCCCACCGCTGGTGATTACTCACTGACCTTAATGTAAGAGTATGGTAAGGAAACACCCTAAGGGAACTTTTGTCCTCCACATATGGTTTTTCTTTTCTACACTGTGGAGTAACAGTCCAACTTCCCTTGAATAGCTAGATCAAACACCCGTGGCATGCTCCCTTTTTATCTTGTTTCCTTAGAGGGATGAGGAGCCCAAAACAACAGGGGCAAATCCCCAGCTACTGGATCTGGGAAATCATCTTCATGCTGCATGGTACAAGCCTCCCTGCTCCTCTGAAACAAAGACATCTAGGCCAGCACTGCACACATTTTCAGAAACAGGAAGCAGAAAATTTGCCTGTAGGTCACTAGGAGTAGCTGTAAATGGTACCTTTCCCCATCCCACCACCAATTCCTCGACCCATGAATTCTGATAATGAGAGAAAAATTACCAAGGAAAGCACCCTGGTTAAATGCACATAAAGACTTGGGAAGAATCAAACCAGCCCTGCAAGTTATTTTTATGTACGGGCCCTGTCACTGCATTTGCAAAAGGCCACTGTGTGCCTCACTGCTTTGAGCAGCCGCACTCTGCTATCCCGGGTACCCTACACCAGCCTCTGATAAAGTGTTCTTCACCTCACTTTAAAACAAGAGCAGCTTGAGTGGCCATTGTTCCTCCTCACAACTGGCCCCTCTGCTCCTGAGTGTATCATAATTTTTATTCTTTAATCCCTTTTTGCCTGACCCAGACTTGCTCTCAGCCCAATTATTTTGCCAACTCCTCTGGATTTTTCTCTCCTTTATATGTCTGAGACTTTGCCACCTTTAAATAAAGGAGGAATTCTATAACATTTGGAATGCTATGATGGATGCTTATCCATGTAGGAAAATCTCTTTTGAGACTCTCAGCAAGACTGCGAGGAGGAGAGGAAATGAAACCTTTCTGCAGTTGTTGCATCTCAGGGCAGTTGTGGAAAGTGGCTCCAAAGAAATTGGGCCTCCCAGAAAGGACTCACGAACTGCTGTGATGCCACCTGTGCCTTGATAGGACAAGGCCACTGAAGCAGGCAATGAGAATCCTACTGAAAGCTGCTGGCAGTCATTTTCATGAGACCCTGATGAAATGGAGGAAGACCCAATGGCAGCACTGGCTATCATTCATGGTCAGATGTCCTACATTCTGTAATTTCAGGGTCACACAGAGGAGATTTGCATCTTTACAATCAGAAAATAAAATTCAAGCCAATAGATGTGAGACTGCCATCTATACCTGAAACTAACATGATTATCATCAATAAGGACCACACTGTCTTTGACTCCAACAAGCAGGAGAAATTAACAAACACAGAAGGTTAGAGCTTAAACATTCTAAGAAAAGACTTCATGTTATAGAAGGTTTAAAAGTCTTTACTTGCTATGAACACAAATTAGGAAGACCAATGCCACAAAATACCTGCTGGTCCATGCTTCCTATGTCCTGAGCTTTCCTGCCTGTGGGGATCCAAGATTCCCAGATGGGCCAAACAAAAAACAAAAACAAAACAACACAAAAAAACAGCAAAAATTCAGCTCACAAAAACAATAGAAATGCTTCAGGAATGTTCAGTATCCAGAAAATTTAGCTGAATTTAAGCTGACCATGGAACAAATGAAATACTTTTTAAGGAAATCTTTCCAAAGTGTGTCTAATACTCATGAACTCCATCCCTGCCACCATAGACTCTTTGTTCTTGAGTCAATTGGGCAATGAGAGGGTGGCTGAAAATACTTAACTACTGTCCACAGAATAAGTGGTCCTATTCACATGAGGAGGAGAAGGAGGAGGAAGAGGAAGAGGAGGAACAGGTGGAGCAGAAGGTTGATTTGGTTAGTGAGTCAGGATATCACTATGCAGTGTAGGCTTTCATTGAACTCACTTTGGAAGCCACTGACCACAGCCCAGGAATCAGCAAAGAGTCACAAATCTAGCCATGTTTTTTGCAGGCACGATGTATTACCAAGTTCACTGCCAAAAGTTCTGTCCATTCTTATGATTTCTCTTCACTACTGAACATCAGAGACCTCATGAAAGGGGGCTGTGATTCTGCAGCTGCCTATGGGTATGTCGTGCCTGCAAAATGCAATTCTCTGAAAACCAGGTCACAGTGTTCTCTTCCTCTGCAGCTGATCATAAGCTACCATGCAGGAGGCCATAGGTGCATGCTGCTAAACTAAAGACTACATGGCAGGGGTAGGAGCCCCTGGGCATTTCAGCAGCTTCTTCACATGCCTTGCTTCTGCCCAGTGGTGCTGCCCTGCCTTGATCATGTGTGGGCCTGTCCCATTTCATGACGAGCTGTTGCTGTGCATTTCCAACTGCATGAATTACAGTGAATCATTGGCATACAGGTCATGATGGGCAGCTTGGATCCCAACGTACTCTGGTGTCACATGTTCAAGCTGTCAGTTTTCACTCAGGCCAGTAGCAGAGGAAGAGCAGCCTCTCAAATGGAGAGTGGTTATCTAGAGGTAATGACTGAAACTTCCAAAAATTGTAAAGCCCTCTGCTGTTAATTTCTAGTAGTGTCCTGCCTGAGAAATGAAACAGGATCCCTATCAGTCACTGACACCCCAAGTTCCATTTGGTCTGCCAGATCACATGGCCCAGCAGCAGGATAGTCTACACAGATGCACAAAGCTCTTCCAGAGCAATGTTCTCCTCCTAGGCCACACTCAGAGTAGCACTTTTATAAATCATTTAGTAAACTGCTAGAGCAAAACCCTTAAGTGAGACTGTGCTGGTTCCAGAATCCAAAGAGACCCACTCAGCTTTATCCATTTGGTTTTACCATAAGTCAGATGTCACAATTTATCTTTCAAATTAGGAACGACAATGACTAATGTCCCACTGGAGTCTTAGAAGTTTCCCTGATGTGAAGTGACCTTGAATTTTGTTTGGATTGATCTCCTATAACCTGGTTTGCACATGTTCTTCTGACAAGTCCAGAGTGGTTCCAACATTGGGCTCACATGGTGCAAATGACATGATATTATCACTGAAAGACACCAGGGGGACACCTTGTGGGAGAGAAAGGTGATCAAGATCCTTGGGAAGTCAGTTGTGACCAAGGAATGGATTGTTAATATAGCTCTGAGGCAGAACCCTGCAGGGCTTAACACTGCTGATCTCACCATCTGGAAGAAGATTCTTTCTGCTATGCCTGTGGCTGATATGGAGAAGACACATGTGTCACATAAATAGCTTCATCCCACTTCTGAAGAGATCAAAACACCATAACTAATCTCATTATCAAAGAAACCATATCTGTCCAGCAAGTGCAATTGGAGTTGCTACTTCACTGAATTTACGATCATTCACTACCATTAATCAAGACCAGTCAATCTTCTACACAGGCCAAACAGACTGAAATAGAGATATGGGGGGAACCACCAGCCTTATATCTTTTAAAACTTGGGTGGAGGCACTGCAATCCTTTAATCCCACCAGGAATGCAATATTGGTTTTGGTTTACTATTTCTCCAAAGGTATTGCTAATAGATTTTATCTGTCCCTTCAAACCATAATAGTCCTGATATTTTTATTTCCTGATATACATAGCAGTGAATTAACTATCATCAGCTGTGACATCTGGCTGCACTTAGCATGGTCCTGAGTGTTAAGTCCCACCTGAGGATTGTTGTCAGCAGCATAAAAGCAGAAGTGGAGGGAAAGGTGGAGGGAAAGGTACTGATTCTCCTGGATAAGTGTGTTGTAGTTGTTTTCCTGACTGAAACTCAACTGTTCTCCTCATCAGAAGAGATCATGTCCCATCTGTCATGGAGAACAGCTACTGCTCTTGGCGGAGCTCAGAAACTTACTTTGAGCATTGCTTCCTGGATCCAGGGAAGGACCCTCAGCTGGCTCAGATCCTTCATCCTGCTGACACAGACTTTCTAGCTTCCACCACTGAACTTTGGGCCTTCCCGGTGCAGATCCTTGACACAGACATGCAAGTGGGACATTGTTGTGAGCTCTAGGCCTCCAGCTGGAGTCATGGAGGACAGTGCCATGAGTTCCAGTTCCTTAGCTGGATTCTTTGGTCTCTTGGGTGTAGACTGATCTCCTGCTCTCTTCTGTATTTTACTCATAGGGTGAATAATATTAAATAATCCTAAAATTACGTGTACTATATTAAATTTATTTCCTTGTAAATCCTGACTACACCATAAACTATAACTGTAATGCTCAGCCTTACAACACATCTGAAATAAAGGTGAGGGTGCTAAAAGGGAAAGAATTAGATTCTGTGAATTGGGATGGAGATATTTGTGAGTACCCTGATGGGGTGGAGGATACTGAATTCCTGAACTCTAGTGAGATTATCTTGCCAGGTGAAGAAATTTCCCTCCACACAGGGGCCAAGCCATTCCCATACACACACCCTGTGATGTTGGCCCTCCCTCTCTTACCTGAGGAAACTCAGCCTGTGTTACTAAGCGTGATAATGCTGACACTCCTCAGGTCCCACACTGAACATCCACTTAGGCCTTTAGGCCTGTAAGCATGTTCAAATCCAGGAAGGCTTATAAAGGGCAGTGGTGTGGTCAGAGCCGTGAGGAGATCTACTATTCTCCCAAAGACCATCTTATTTTCCTATCTCCTACCAGCAGAGGCCTGATGAGCAAGTGTGGGAATGGATTTTATGCATCCGGGACAATGTTGGCAAAAACATACCCTGGACCCTGGCTGAGTGTATGAATGTGCCTCCTTGAAAAGAGATCAAGAGATGGGCATGGTGGCATGAGCCTATAAGACCAATATATAATCAATTTTATTTTATGAGTATAATCAATCCTATGAAATTAATTTCTTATTAAAGTGTGTAGTCATAAGATCATTTTCATACAGCATGATGTGACTTTTCACTGTGGGTAGATGGCATTGTCTCTTCTATGTTATCATATGGCTGACAGGTAGTTTTTGTATATTTCTTCTTACCTTAGAATATTCTTACTATGTATATACCATAGCCAACCTATTGCTTATGAGACACATGTAAGGTCATGTATTTAAACCCTTTCTTACCACTTTACACTATATTTTTCTAAATTGTTTATATATGTTATAAATCATTTAAAAAGTTTTTTTTTCTGGACCGGGCACTGTGGCGCACTCCTGTAATCCCAGCGCTCTGGAATGTGAAGCGGGTGGATCATTGCAAGTTGCAGAGGAGCCTGAGCTATAAAGTGAGCCCAAGTCAGCCAGAACTGCATAGTGAGACCCTGTCTCAAAAAGACAAAAATAAGTTGTCTTTCCAAGACTATGTAAAGGGTGGAAAACGCAAAATTCACAGTTTCTATAACAGATTTGCTAATTGTATTACTGTATTTTATTGTATTATTTGCATTTCTTGGGTTTTCACTTATATAATGAATTAATTAATTTGCGTTTTAGTTGGCACTTTACATAGTTCGTATTTTTAACTTTTGTTTCTTTGCTTTTTCCATTACACCGCACTATTTTTTTTAAATGTCCTGAAGCCCACTTGAAACAATAAAATGCTTCAAAACCTGTACTCTTGGGACAGACTCTGTGCTCCGTGGTCCCGCCCGCCCCCTGCTGGCCCTACGCGCCCCTGCAGGGAGGTTTTTGTCTGGACGCACAGTGACGTTTTCTCACTGTGTCTCTGGCACAGTAATACAGGGCCGTGTCTTCCGGTCTCAGGCTGCTCATCTGTAGATACACCGTGTTCTTGCCGTTGTCCCTGGAGATGGTGAATCGGCCCTTCACGGAGTCTGCGTAGTATGTGCTATCACAGCTACTGATAGCTGAGATCCACTCAAGTCCCTTCCCTGGAACCTGGCGGATCCAACCCATGCCATAGCTACTGAAAGAGAATCCTGAGGTCACACAGGTGAGTCTCAGGGATCCGCCAGGCTGCACCAAGCCTCCGCCAGACTCCACCAGCTGCACCTCAGCCTGGACACCTGAAATGGAGATCCATTCTGCTCAGGAAAGTGTCACACATGTCCATTGTTTATTCCACTCTTGCCACTCACTCATTCAGTATTCATTATTTTTCATAAATTACCTTTTAAAATACCAAGAAGTAGAACCCAGCCTAGCGTCAGCTCCATAGTGAGCCGTCTGTGCTCAGTGCCGATCACCAAATGGGAATAGCTGGGCGTTGAGAGCTGGGCTCCTCTGCAGAGCTGCAGGGTCAGGGCTGTGCTGGTTTTCATCAGCACAGGGAGGACCTATTTGCATAGCCTCCTGTACATATGGCCAGTTCTATTCTGAAAGCCTCAGAGTGGGAAGATTTCAAAGCACATGAGAGACTTTTTAGATTTGTTTTGTAATATCCCTAATATAGAGAACACATGGTTTCTTCTATGTGTAACCTCATCTGGTTTTTTTTTTATTCTTACAAATAGATTACCAATAATGGATTTGTTAACTTCACAGGATTGCAGATGTGTACACATAATGAGAAGCATAATGTCCTATGAGACATGACTTCATAGGCTATAAAATTATCCTGTCTGTGAGGTCCTACAATCTTCTCACAAAACTCATCAGCTGGCTGAGCAATTCCAGGAGAGATACTTCACTCAGGAGACTGAGGTCCAAAGATTCTTACAAATTTGAGAACAGCCTAGGCTACAAATTGAGCCCACGGCCAGCCTAAACTGGACAGTGTGACCCTGTCTCAAAAAGACTAAAAAAAACTGATTAGGATGCAAGTAGCATGATTATCTTATTTCTATCACATTCTATTCTGTTGAAATACAGGACACACTTGAAATTCATGTTCTTCTAAAAGTTTTGTTTACTACTTTTCCCTTTGATCTCCATTTCACTGGGACAAGAGCATTTATACACTAGAGGCATTAGCATTAGTCGTATGATCTTTCTGTTTGCTGGGCTTAACTCTTCAAATAACAAACTCAAATAGCCAATCAGGACATGAAAAAAATGCTCAGTATCTCTTCCATTAGAGAAATAGCAATTCAAACACCTCTGAGGTTCCATATTACTGCAGAAGGCATGGTTATCATCAGGAATTAAAAAAAAAAACAAGAAATGCTGTTGAGGCTTTGGGTCAAAAGACAGCTTTTACACTGCCAGAAGAAATGGAAATGAGTGCGGCTCCTGTGCAAACCAGTATGGAGATGCCTCAGAAATGTGAAACTAAACATGTGATTCAAACAAATTATTCCCATTCTACTCATTTTCCTCGATTAGTGAAAGCTGTCATTCCCCAGGGATGCATGTGCACCCATGCAGCAGCACAACCTGCATTAGCTACATGTTGAAAGTGGCCTATGCAGACACCACTAAAATGAGTAGGTAAAGATAATGTGGTATTTATATACAATGGAGTATCACTGTGCTGATAAAGAGAAATGCAAGACATTTCAAGGAAAATGCATGCACCTTGACACCATAATATTAAGTGAAATAAAACACAAACATGAGCTTAAATATACATAATGTCTCTGATACTGGAATACCAAAATATAAATAATTGAAAAAATACAACATAGACCACCCAAACAGGCAGATGAGGCTTTTGCAAAAGAGAAGGGCATATAGACATGGTGTGAACCAGACAGCAGAAGAGAGGAAAAAGGAAAAAAAGATTACGATATTTAATACCTACATCTACTGCCTATGGTGAATGAAAACATATACTGCAAATGTAACCAAAGAAAAGTAATGTCTGTGTTTGCTAGATATGAAATTTAATGACTCAGAGATATATAAACACAGAGATATTTTAAGTCAAGTGTTCTTACATCCTCATATATATTTCCATCAAATCTTGGCTATCTGCATAAAGAACATATAGAAATTTGTCATTTCATAAAGAGACAAATATTATTATGTAACACAAAATTGAGTATTTTGCCATAAATTACATTGTGATTTCTGAAGAGCTCAAATAAAAGAGAAAGTGGAAATATTTCTATATTTTTATAAACAAGCATTACAAAATTGTTGTAATGGGTATATACTTTTAAAACATATTTTTAATTCTGAGAACCTCATCAGAATGGCCCTGAAGCAGGGATCCCCTTTCTAGCCCTCTTATTTCTGCAAGGAAACCAGAACAGACAGGTTGGGACTTACCAGAGTCTCCCCTGACAGAGGTGTGCAGCTGTCAGAGGTCTGCAGAGGCTGGACAGTGATCCTACTCAGGAGTCTACATTCTCTGGGTGAGAAGCAGCCTGTCTTCTAGGTGCCCCTGTGACACACCAGCCAGGGACAGCTGTTTTTATCAGGAGTGGCTCAGTATCCCACCCATCCCCCTGTCCTTGAGGCTGCAGCACAGATGATGCCTGCAGTGTGAAATCACACTTTATCCCTGCCTGGCACTTGCACTCAGGAATGTCCCTGAACGTAGGACTCAGACTCACTTTCTCCTGAACACAAAGTAGATGCAGTGAAATGATTCAGGCAGGGTCTACACTGCAGGTGTTTGTCCTTGGAATACCAGGGGCTAGCAGGTGTTGAGAACGGGCAGTCCAGAGAATCATCGCACCTGGCACATGAGTCATTGCGGGGATTCCATGGCTGCTACCACTTTTGACATAAATTATCAAGGCTCCAGGACAAGGCAGCTCCCAGGTCAGGGCAGTGCAGCTGTAGCTTCCTTGGTGCATCCCAAGGAAGGATCAGCAGGTCATGCTGTTCTAGCATGGGCTTCATGGTATCTGAGAAGTTCAAGGGTGATGGTAGTGCAACCCTAGTGGTGCAGCCTGGAGCTGGGTCCTGTCAGTGTAGCTTCCAGCATATCTGCAAGACATGGAGTCTATGTGTTCCAACACCTTGGTTGAGCACAAGAATGTGCTTCCCAGCAGATGCCCATGCTTAGGAATCAGAATCCTGTGCTACAGATACTGCTAGGAATTTTAGCAGGGGAATGCAGCAGAGGACAGAGTCCAGAGGCTGTGTCCACTCAGGATTCTCTGAAACTTCACCTGCAAAATGAGTCCCCAGAAGGGACAGCATTCCTCACTGACCCTGTCGCTGTGGTGTCTGATCACATGGTTGTCCAGCAGGCAGCTGCCTCATGGTCTGATTCATCTCCATGATGGACACCTGGGTTCTGCAGAACACCTTGTCACCAGGAAGCACCGAGTGATGCTCTGGTGGGCTTCATCTACTGGTCCCTTTTTATTATGCCCTCAGGACCCAGCTCAGGCATAGACACAGAGCCAAACCTGAGTCTCCCATGTGTGCCTCTTTCTCCATGTGTGTGGGAATGCGTGTGTCTTGTGCACTCTTTCTGTTCCTCATGGGTTCACTTGGATGTTCCAATAGCCCCACGAGGAGGCAGATCTTGCAAAGGACACCAAGAGGAGAGAGAAAAATGAGTCTGAAACTCTGGGGGCCTTGAGTAGGGTCTGGCAGGTGATGGAAGAGGAAGCTGCACAGGATTCCACTGTCCTCTCCACTTTCTCTGCTGTTCTCTGGAACTAAATTGAGTTCTGCTCCAGGTGCGCCTGGCTCTGGAGCTCCATCAGCTGTAATCCACACTCACCACACTGCTGTGCCTGACTATGGAGACTCCGTGTGCTCATGGTGAGATCTCTATCATTCTGGTCCACCAAACTGCACATGGAATCTCCAGATGTGGGGCTAATTTCCCCTGACATCTCCTCCTCTCTGGGGATCAGTGCATTTCTTATGGTTTATTTCTAATATAGAATACTTTGACTCCTTATGGTCACTCTAGGTGAATGAGAGATTGGTCATAATTAGGGGAATTCATTTCCAACAAGTTAGACAAGTTCTTGGAGAAGTTCATTCCTTATTTCCTCAGTGGGAAAGGCTCTGGGTGTATATCTCACTGATCAATTTTCCCTTCCTGCACAGCTCTGAGGGATCCTATTTTTGCCACACCTTGATATTCTAGGAGCTGCTTCAGGTGTCATATCAGTTTGTGAACCCCAGGGACTCTCATTATCATCCTGCTCCCCCCATTCTGCCAGGTTTCCTTCGTCTCTCCCTCAGTATTTTCTCCTCTGTTGGCTTCCAACACCTCTGCATGAAACAAGACTCCACCATGGATTCCAGATCTGCCTGTTTTGATAAATTGCTTTGTGTCTGTTCAACCAGCAATTTTAATTCATTTGTCGGCCCATGAGAAGATAATGAAGTTTTGGGGCAAATTTCTGTACATTTCAAAATATAGAGAATGCCTTCTCGTGACTTGCCTATTGGAACAAAATTGAGATACAACTTCATTGGACATATTTCCCTCTTCCTTGAGTCACAGTCCTACTGCCCCTACTTGCTTATGACAGTGAGACTCAGCTACACAGAACAAAGAGATACACAGAGAAACTCAACACAAGCTTAAGAAAATTCAGAGATCAGGAAATTGGAATTCAGGAAGTTCAATAGTGAGGACCCATATAAATCTCAGGAGATGGCATGATCTGGAAGGTGATCTCACCCTGGGCTGAAAACAACAGGTACACCTTGGACACCACAGGAAACAAGAATTCTCATTCCTCTAACCAGGGTGATGATGGTCCAGGTGAGGTGTAGATCTGGGTAAGAAAGGGTAGGTGATATAGATTCTGAGAGTGACAGTGACCATGATTTCCATGGACATGTCCAAGGGACATGTGCGACATCTATGTTTGAAGATATCACCTCCACCCTACCTTCTAGAAGTGTGCATGTGTGCAGAATGGGTATTTCAAATAATTCCCTTCCCTTCAGTGTACCCATGCTTCACAGAGTGCCACAACAATAAGAATACTATTATTAACTATAGAGGTGTATCTGACTATTTTATAAAAATTTATGAAAAGATATGTGACTAATGAATGCAGAATGAACTGACATAAATTTAAAATGCATAAAGTAGAAACTGGAGAATTGGTTTGGGAAAGAAAAATGGATGTTATGAAACAGAAGCATTTTATCTTACATATTATCTATTAATGTACTGATATATAGCATGAAATGTGTACAGTTTTATTAGAGACAGAAGGAGAGAGACAGAGAGACTAAAGTAAAAGAATAGTGAAGCTTATCTTATAAAATTGTAATTTCAAAGCAACTGGATAATTTCTGGCCAATTAACATGAACAGAAAGAGCTCAGGAAGGTCCCTGGACGCTGCTCTGAGTCCAGCCTGCTGCCCCTCTTCCTCCTCCCAAGCCCAGAGCTCCTCATGGTGCAGGGTTGAGCCTGGGGACCAGGTATCCTGAGGCATCACGGAGAAAAATTTGCTGCAAGTTCTAGGACTCTGTGCAGAGGGATGGGAATAATTTAATTTTCTAATCTGAAGCATTTACTCCTGCAATAGACAATGGATCCTTATGAGGAGTAAACTAACAATTTCATTTTAAGATAATCATGATGTGACATTCAAAAGAAACTTAACTTCTCAAAATATATTTTGAGTTATATCACCCTTTTTAGAAAAATCATATGAAAGAGACCAAGAAAATAGTAAGTATAAATAACAAAAACTATACTTATATCTAGAATACCCCCTAAATTAAGTGAAGCTTCGGTATTTCTAGTCTCTCCTTTTTATACAGGAAGCCCTCAATCCCCAGCCTCCTGCTGGGCTCCTGCTCCTGGGGCCCAGGCCTTGTCTCACTGAATCCCCAGCTCCCCCTGCTGGACGTGAGCGACCCTGCAGGGAGGTTTGTGTCTGGGCTCAGGATGACATTCTCTCACTGTCTCTAGCCCAATAATACATAGCGGTGTCATCGGGGCTCAGGATGCTGCTCACCTGCAGATACAGCGTATTTTTGCTGTTGTCTCTGGAAATGGTGAATCGGCCTTTCATGGAGTCTGCCAGGTTTACTGCGAGTAATAGTTTACTGTAACCACTGATGTATGCGATCCACACCAGCCTGTTTCCCTGGAGCCTGGTGAATCCAGCTCATGTAGTGACTACTGAAGGTGAATCCTGAGACCATGCAGCAGAGTCTCAGGGACCCCCCAGGCTTCAACAAGGCTCCTCCAGACTCCAGCAGCTGCACCTCAGCCTGGACACCTGCAAACACAGAGATACTCTGCTCAGAAAAAAAATTACATACATCCTCTGTTTATCACACTCGTGTCTATTCACACACTCATTATTACTTGTTTTTCATCAATTACCTTTTAAAGTAAAAGAGGAAAACCCAGCTCAATGTAAATTCCATGGTGAACCATCTCTGCTCAGTGATGATCGCCAAGCAGAAACACCTGGACTTCCAGGTCTGGGCTCCTCTGCAGAGCTGCAGGGTCAGGGCTTGTTTGTTTTCATCTGCACCGGGAGGCACAGTTTGCATGGCATCCTGCTATATAGCCAGTTCTGAGGAAGCCTCAGAGAGGGAAGTGTCCAAAGCACAAGAGAGTGTTTTGAAAGGTGTTTTAGAATATTCTTAATACTATAAAACACATGGTTTCTTCCTATGCTTGTGCAGTGATAAACACACAACCTCATCTATTTATTTATTCTTACATATATGTAATTAGTGGATTTTGCAATTTCATTTGTTTTCAGATATGTGCATAGAATGAGAAGCATAATGAATTATGAGGCATAAACTGTATTTTATAAAACTTCCCATGTATTTGATTTGACAAACCTTGCCACAGTTCTTAACTGCTGGTGGAGCGATTCCAAGACAGTGTCCATGCTTCAGGAAGTTTCTGAAAGGTCTTCTTTTAATTAGAGAGCTTGACAGGATTTTCTGTGTTGCATTACACTCATAAATGCCTAGACAAACATTATCTTTATCAAGCATGTGGTCAAGAATCTGGTGTCTCATTTTCTTATTTCTGTATTAAGCTTTCCACTATAAGATACCAATTACAAATATATATTAATTTTCATGATGGATAAGTGAGATGCATTTTGACACAAACTACCAACATGATAATACAAAATAATGCATATTGTCAAGATATGCACTGGATCCGTACTCCTAAATTCTCCTGTTGTATTCCATAAATCTCCTTCCTTTATTGTATATTTTCCTCAACTGAAACATTTATTATTACATGGGACTGTCCATTTCTCTTAGCAGCAAAATTAGCACTCTGCTATTCAATGATGATGAGCATGAGTACCGTGTACCCCAAAGCATCTAATATCTTTACATTCTTGGTGTACTTTTCTGTATATGCAAGTTTTTATTGTCATCACACAGGAAATCATATGAAGAAGATTTTTAAAAATGCAGGTGTAATAGTAATCTGTCACCACCAAGTCCCTTTCATTGCTTGGGCTCTGAAGAATTATATGTGAGGTGGAGGGATGCACTGTACATTCTCCACAGTGTGTGTGATGCTGACACAGGGGGGAAATTCAGACTTCCAATGCAGCCTTCAATCCTCAATCTCCTTCTCTGAATGTCTTCCTGGGCCACTCCTGGTTCTCAGCAGATCCCCAGGGATCTTTCACTAGTCCAGAACTTTCCATACAGGTCATATGCACCCCACCCTGGTCTCAGGCAGCCCCATCTTCTTGGTGTTGAGCACCTGCCATTGGTCCTGAGCGCCCCCTACTATTCCACGATACTCTGTACATAGCTTTGTGTCTGGGATCCCATTTATCTCCCCTCAGATACTCTCTTGCACAGTAGTGCATGGTAGTGTTTTCCATAGATACTGAAGTCAGTTGCACAGAGCACTGGCTCTTGGCTGTGTCTTTAGACATGCTGAGTTGTCAAGGATGAATTCCAAGCAGTGTTTCTGCTATCAATTATCTTGACACATTCACTCAGTTTTCTTCCTGGTGGCTGAAGCATCCAGCTACAGGAGCAGCATCCCAGAGTTAGAGCAACCAGAACATGCGGCTGAGAGAGAGGGACTGTGAGGGCTTCTCCAGGCCAAATCAGGCCTCTTGTAGCAGCAGCTGAGACAGTACAGTGAGAGAACACAGTGTGTGCTGAGATCAGATGCACCATCTCCACGTCATCTTCTATGAATTTTCCAGAGCACACATCTGGGAGTCAGCACCAGAAAGAAAGGGAAACAGCGTTGTTCTAGGTTATTAAAAACTACTTTTACAAATTACTGAGAACAATTCTAATATTTAGATACAAAGAAATTTACTCAATACACTACATGAGTTTATCTGTTATGTCCTGAAGTATTTGCATGTGTGGAGTTTTCTTATACATGATGTTACAAGGAGACAGAAGATATGAAAATTTGGGGGATTTCCTCCATGTGAAAGATGCTGACTGAGCCCTAAAAGGACTCAGTGATATCCTGGGTCCATTTCTTCAGTCCCAAACCACCTACCAAATACAGGACATATAATGGAAGAACTGGTCAGGCAGCTGTCTATGTTCACAGATAATGGATGGCTTTGTGGATATGAAAACTAGAACACAGGTCTCAGGCATAACAGGGCTGTGCAGAGCATACAGCACATGTGCATAGAGGGTGTGCACACAAGACATAAAATCAAGTCACATTCTATGTGCATAGGTACACATCTGTTTCAGGGTCCTGGCTTAAATCAGCTGTCATTCTCCATCCTGTATTTGCTCATACCATCATTCACATATTGCAGGGTTTGAGGCCCTCAGCTACATGCTCTCTTCTCATTGAGATGGGAAAAAAGGTGTCTCAGACACAAAGTTTGCATAAGGTTTGTAGGGTATTATGCACTCATCTGATTGCATTTCTCTTTTAAAGTGTGAAATGTACTCATAATAATGTATATTCATGGGTTTGTGCTAAGATACATTTATTTTCACCTCAAGTTCCTTGTCCTTGTACTTTTTTTCTGTCTTACTTTGGTTTATTGCAATCTGTAGCATTAGTCCAAAAGATTCTGAAATAAAATGTATGTAAGTTCTGAATGCTGCAACAAATACCACACAAAATTAGGGTTTTATTCCATTTGGAAAAGGGGATGCATTGGCTGTTTTCTTAATTTAATAGTTAATAGTTCAACTAGAAATATTTTTCACTTAGTAAATCTTTGTGATTTTCATGAAGTAAATCATTATTTTTAATGGTCCAAATTTAGTGAAACTTCCTGATATCATGCTTGATATCTGAATAGTTTATATCTCTACAGACTTTAGTAAATGCCCTTCCTTCCATACACAATTTTGCTCCGCATTTTAAATGCAAAAGAATATGAGATATTATCATCATCGAGTATTTAAACACTCAACTATACTTCAGTTGAAGCTTCCAATTTCTCATAAAGTTAAATCAATTTTGTAGCTGAAACAATGCATGCGTAAAGCTCCCATCTAACACCTGAGGGAATCAGATTTAACCATCAGTGCCAGATGTGGCAAATTTCAGGGGGTAGTGAACTTGCAACTTGTCAACTCCTTCCCTCTCCCACAGCTTCACAGCCCCACAGTCAAGGTCAGTGAAGGTCAACACATAGCTCAGGGGGCCTCACAGCATCTTTTCCATGGTCCTGTCTCAACAGGAACCATTGTCAGTTGATTTGCTGAGCAGGAGAGAGTCATTGCTGTGTACTCAGCCAGCCTTGGTTTAAGGGCCACTGCTTTCTCTTTCCCTTACGCACACAGTTTTTGTCATTTATTTACAATATGCATTGAGCCATTTTGGTTTTTATGGTGTTTGTTTGGTTGAATAAATTTACAACATTGTAATACTTGAGGTGAAATTTAAAAACTATACGAGGACTTGATTCAGTGTCATCTAAACCTTATTATAACTGGATATTTGATGTATTTATTAGTAATCTTTTATGGAAAAGTAAATGTATGAAATAATAAATACATGAAGTTTATCAGTGAGGTTGGCCCAGAACAAATTTTGCAAATTTGAAATTTTGAGTCAACTGAAAAATTCACTACTATTCAAACCTTTCAGTTCCTTGATCCTCAGTATCACCAATTTTATTGAATTAATTTCTCACTAAAGTGTGTAGGTTTAAATACTTTTCTGACAGAATGATGTGCTTTTTCACTGTGGGTAGATGGCAGTGTCACTTATATGTTATCAATAGTTTTTTGTTTATTTCTTATTACCTTAGAAGATCCTTACTATGTATATACCATAGCCAACCGATTGCCTATGAGACACATATAAGGTCATGTATTTAAACTCTTTCTTACAACTTTACATTTTTCTAAATTATTATATATGTTATAAAACATTTAAAATGTTTTCTGCTTGACTATGCAAAGGGTAGAAAATGCAAAATTCACAGTTTCCATGACAGATTTGCTAATTGTATTGCTGTATTTTATTGTATTACTTGCTTTTTGTGAGTTTCACCTTAGGCAATGAAATAATTATTTTGGGTTTTAGTTGGCATTTTACATAGTCCTTTGGTTTCTTTGCTCTTCCCGTTACCCTGTACTACTATTTTTTTAAATGTCATGAACGGGATGGGGATTTAGCTCAGTGGCTTAAGAGCCTGGCTAGAAAGCGCTAGGTCGTGAGTTCAATTGCAGGTACCAAAAAAAAAAATGTCAGGAAGCCCACTTGAAACAATAAAATGCTTTCAATACCTGTACTCTTGGGACAGACTCCACGCTTCATGTGTCCCAAGCACCTCCTGCTGGCCCTAACAGCCCCTATATGGAGGTTTTTGTCTGGGCCCTCACTGTGTCTTGCACAGTAATACAGAGCCATGTCCTTGGGTCTCAGGCTGCTCATCTACAAATACACCATGTTCTTGCCATTATCCCTGGTGAATCGGCCCTTTACAGAGACTGCTAGTTTGTGCTACCACCATTATTGCTAATCCATGAGATCCACTCCAGCCCCTTCCCTGGAGCCTGGCTGATCCAGCCCATGTGATAGCTACTGAAGGTGAATCCTGAGACCATGCAGGAGAGTCTCAGGGTCCCTCCAGGCTGCGCCAAGCGTCCCCTGGACTCCACCAGCTGCTCCTCACACTGGACACTTGCAAACAGAAAGACACCCTGCTCGGGAAACTCACACATGTCCATTGTTTATCCCACTTGTGCCACTCACTCAGGATGTACTGTTTTGTGTAAATTATCTTTTAAAATACCAAGATGCAAAAATCCAGCTCAGTGCCAGCTCCATGATGAGCAGTCTGTGCTCAGAGCTGATTATCAAGTGGGAACAGTGGGGAATCCAGGGCCTGGTTCCTCTGCAGAGCTTCAAGGTGAGGGCTGGGCTGGTTTTCATCATCATAGGAAGGCCCAATTTTCATGGCCTCCTGTATATATGGCCAGCTCTATTCTGTGAGCCTCAGAGAAGGAAGGGTTCAAAGCATATGAGAGTGATTATAGATTTATTTTGTAATATCCCTATTGTACAGAACATATGGTTTCTTCCTATGTGTAGCCTCATCTGCGTTTTTTTTATTCTTTCCAATATGTAGTTAGTGGATTTGTTAACTTCACAGGATTGAAGATGTGTACATAGGACAAGAAGCATAATGTCCTATGAGATGTGACATCATAGGCTATAAAATCATCCTTTCTGTGAGGTCCTACAATCTTACAGAACTCAACAGCTTGCTGAGAAATTCCAAGACAGGGTGGTCATGATGCATGAGGCTTGTCAAATGTCTTCCTCTAATGAGAGAATATACTAATATTATTCTCTGTTCTATTATATTCATGAATGAATCAACAACCAACATCTTTTTCAAAAATATGTTCAAGGATCTGACATCATTTCTTCCCTCTGGAGAGGAAATATATTACTCAAAAGGTACACTTATTATATATATATTATGCAAAAAATATATTAGATGTTTAATGATGAATAACTGATATACTTTTTGACACAATATACAAATAGTTAAATATCTACAAAACGTGCCCATTCTCAAGATACCTAATGTATGTACTCATAAATTCTCCATAAAATTACCTTCCTATAAATTGTTTGATTCTATTCTTTCCTAAAATGAAACATTTATTGTATGTGACAGTTCCCTCTCATGGTGACAAAACAAGCAGATTACTTTGCATGACAATGGTGAAACCTGTGCATTCCAAAGCATCTACTTTCCTAATATTTGCAGTCTTTTTTCCAGAATATGCAAGTTGTTGCAGCCCTCCAACAGGAGGTCACGTAAAAGAGATGATAACATCCAGGTGTAAACATGTTCTGCCAACACCAAAATCCTTTCCATTCTCTGCAGTCTGGAGACCTCACCTGTGAACTGCAGAGGGGTCACTGTATGCTCTCCACAGTGTGTGAGAATCGAAGACAGAGGGGAAACTCAGACACTAAACGTTGTGAAGCTGTAGCCTCCTTCTTTGCACCACCTATGGGGTCACTCCTGGTTCCCTTCAGATGTACAGGTCCCTGTGCTGTGTAAGAGCTTTCCCCACTGGTCCAGAGTACCCTACCCTGGTCTCCT
>PVLA01014595.1:0-29611 GCA_004027455.1 Hydrochoerus hydrochaeris | reverse complement strand
CTGTCCCCTTCCTTCCCTTCCCTTTCTTTCCTTTCCCTCTAGATCAGCTCCCTCTGGTTTCCAACCCACATAGCAGGAAAGTCAAAGCTCACAGTCCCTATGTTCACATGCTATATTCCAACTATCCAGAGAGGAGAGAGAGAGACCACCTCTCTAAGTCAGCTTCTACTTCAAGTTCCCTGAGAAGGAAATTTCGGGTTAGCCCAGTTCAGCCCTGGGCTAATCCGCCTTGACCAGGAGGAAGTCTCACTGTGAGACCCTGAGGGGGCTCCCTTGCTGTTTGTGGGCGGAGGGGAGATACAGATCACAGGGAAGTCTTTGCTCAAAGAAGAGGCTGACCCTGACCAAGGCCCTGGAGGACGACAAGGATGCTCCTCTGCCTCAGTCCAGGGCTCCCTGAGACCTCTTGCTGATCACCTGCCCCTCCCACTCTCCAGGTGGAAGACCTACCTCCCGGGCTGGCCTCGCTGCCTGGATGAGGATACTGTGAAAGATCTGGACCTCAATGTCAAGTACTCTGTAGCCAAGAAAACCAAGTTCTCCCTGAAACTTGGCTCCGGGTGAGAATGTCCAACTTGTCCTGTTCCTGGGCTTCAGGTATCCTACCACCCCTGCTTCTGCCCTCCCCTGGGCAGCTCCCCACCAGCAGAGCTACAGATCACACAGTCCTGCTTCCTCCCAGTTCCCACAGGGCAGTGGTGACCTGAGGGGAAGTGGCTACCTCAGACCCTAGAATCTGGTTTAGAACCCGGAGAGACAAGAGTGATTGACAGGAGAGGGGTCTCCCAGGGCCTCTCTCCCCCGCCTAACTCCTTTATCCCCTGGCAGGATCGCAGAGCTAAAACTCAAGGGGCTGCTGGACCGCACGGGGCTTTGGAGGAGTTTGAGGGAGATGAAAAGGATGCTCAACTTCCGGAGGTCTCCCGCAGGCGGTGAGGAGCTTAGGCCAGCCCTCCTGACCCTTCCCTTGGGCGTCAGCCCTGGACTAGGCAAAGTCTCAGAAACCTACCCAGCACTAATCTACTGTGTGACTCTGGGCAGACCCCTGTCCTCTCCCACAGACACAAAAGAAGATGTGGATTGGGGTGACCCCTGACCCCCTAATCCAAGGACAGCTCTTGAGCTATTGTCCGCCAGGCACTGGACTGGGGCTGTGGGCACTGCTTGAGTTCACAGGGCCCATAGGAAAGCAGGCCAGAGGTTACTAATTAGACTCAAAATTGTATCCTGGGTGTCACTTGTGAGACACACTCACTGGCTCCAGGAGTGTGGAAAAGGGGGACCCACCTTAACCTCAGAAGGCTGAGGAGGCATTAACAGTGCCACGATGGGGCACGGGCAGCAAGGAGAAAGGCCCTGAAGAGGGAAGGACCTCCGGGGGAGAGAGAGGACGCTGCCGCAGCCACAGCAGATTGACCGGGGAAGGAAGGTCAGAAAGGGAGCAGGGAGGTGCCCAGGGCCCAGCGGTGCAGGATCACATGGACCGTGGCAGGAGTGGGCTTTTCCTAGTGCAGTGCCAGGCTGTGTCCTGGTGGCCAGCTGGGGAATAATATGGGCAGATGTGCTCTTTGGGACTAGAATGGAAACAGGAGGATGAGCCAGGAGTCTCTGGCCACACTCAGCAGAGGATGGTGGCCTCAGCAAGGCAGTGGCCAAAAGGACAGAGTCACAGGTGGACCAAGAAGCAGGGAGGGTGTGGACAGTCACTGGGACTTGATGGGGGAGCTGCCACGGTAGGTGCCTGCTGCATGGAGTTGCCACTCCCCCGATGCCAGGCCTGAGCTGGAGGAAAACCCACGTCTGGTCTCTGATATGCTGCATTTGGGTCTGATGAGTCATCCAGGATAATGTCAGGCAGATGGTAGGGCAGCAGGCTGGGGACTCATCTGCCATCTGATGAGATGGCAGTGACTGAAGCTGAGCAGCCAGCGGAGGAAGACACAGGATGGCCAGGAGGGACCCAGAAGGGACCGCTGCTGTGAAAGTCAGGGGGGATCTGTTGGAGCTGGGGATCTGCTGGAACCGGTCCCCGTGTTCCCCCGCCCTCCTGCAGAGTACGCATTTAAACACTGGCAGGAGGACTCCTTCTTCGCCTCCCAGTTCCTTAATGGACTCAACCCCGTCTTGATCCGCCGCTGTCACTCGCTCCCAGAGAACTTCCCAGTCACCGATGACATGGTGGCCCCAGTGCTGGGCCCTGGGTCCAGTCTGCAAGCTGAGTTGGAGGTGGGGTTGTGGAGTCTACACTCTGAGTGCACCCCACTGGAGAGGGAGGGTGCACTCACATTCGTTAGGGTCCTACTGTATACTGCATGGCACAAACCCCATTTCCCAAAACACAGTCCTCTCCAACCCGGAGTCCTCCCTGCTACCTGCCCGTTGTCCTTTAGAAATGCAGGTGGCAGCCCAGCTGTCCTCTCTTTCCCGCAGAGGGGCTCCCTTTTTCTGGTGGATCACAGCATCCTCTCCGGCCTCCAGACCAACGTCGTCAATGGAAGGCCTCAGTTTTCAGCAGCCCCAATGACCCTGCTGTACCAGCGCCCAGGAGGTGGACCCTTGCTGCCCCTTGCCATCCAGGTCCGCCGCTGGGCAGAGGGCAGGGCAGGGAAGGACAGGAATGAGGAGGGTCCCGATGGATGATCTGCAGACACTCACGGCTGCCTCTTCCCCCATGGGTTCCCCACCCCAGCTCAGCCAGACTCCCGGACCCCACAGCCCCATCTTCCTGCCCAGCGATGGGAAGTGGGACTGGCTGCTGGCCAAGACCTGGGTGCGCAATGCTGAGTTCTCTGTCCATGAGGCCCTCACACACCTGCTGCACGCACACCTGCTACCCGAGGTCTTCACCATGGCCACACTACGCCAGCTGCCCCACTGCCACCCGCTCTTCAAGGTTAGTGGCTTAGTCACAGCACCTTGCCCTGGCCCTCACAGTCCCCCTTCTAAGTGTCTCTCCCCGAGGCCCTGTCTGTCTAGGCTGGGATGTGGGGCCCTTGGCTGCACTGCACTGCAGCAGGCAGCGTCTTCCTGCTGCTGGGAGCTCCCCACTGCAGGACCTGAACTGCACAAAGGTGGATCCTGGGTCCTAGCAAGGCTTCCTTCTTGGAGCAAACAGATGGGATAAGCTACCACTGAATAGGCCTAAATGCTAGGACAGGGGAGCCCTGGAGCTAGCTAGCTTTAAGTCCCCTGGAACCCCTTCAGATGACACAGATTCATTTCTCCCTCAGACTTGCGTCTCCCCTGAGGAGGACGGGACTTCCCCCTCCCCCAGGCTGCCCAGGCTCTGTGATTCCTGTTTAGATGGTCTCCTGGGTCCTGGCCCTCCTTCGTGCTGTTCAGTCTGCATTGCTTCTGGCCATCTGCGGCTCTCAGGGCCTGGCACTCAGAGATGGGCTTGGGTGACAGCTCCATGCTGCCAAGCCTGCAGTGCTTTGCCAGCCTGTGGGTCAAGAAATCATGGCGTTCATCAAAATAGCACCTTTATTTGATAAAATGATGTGGTACCCAGTGTGCCTGCGGGGTACAGAACAAGACGCTGGAAGGTTCCGGCTCCCATCTCTGGGTCTGGAGGGCCGACTCCTGTTCTGAACCATTTCCTCTGGCCCCTGCTGTCTCTTTCTGGGTGACTTATAAGGCAGCTGCGTCTCTGGGGAAGATCTAGGGCCATCCCCCGCTTTACTGTCTCCTGTCCCTTACAGCTGCTGATTCCACACACAAGGTACACCCTGTACATCAACACACTTGCTCGACAGCTGCTCATTGCCCCTGGGCAGGTGGTAGACAGGGTAAGAGGTGCCTTTGGGAGGGTGTGGGGTGAGACACTCCTTCCACTGGACAGATCCGGAGTTCAGGGGTGAGAGTGACCTTCGGGTGTGCTACCTCCTGCTTCCGGAGAGAGAGAGACGCTGGTGCCAGGAGTCCTGTCTCCCAGTCCACAGGCCTTGGTATCGGAGGCTTCTCAGAGCTCATCCAGAGGAACATGCAGCAGCTGAGCTATTCTAGCCTGTGTCTGCCTGAGGACATCCGGGCCCGTGGCGTAGAAGACATCCCAGACTACTACTACCGAGATGACGGCCTCAGGGTCTGGGCAGCAGTGGAGCTGTGAGGGGCTGCCCCTAGGGCCCCAGGAGGCTGGGGAAGGCAGGACGACTGGGACGGAGAAGGAGGAGGGCCGGATGGCATGATGGTGGGCAGGGGCACTTCCCAGGCGGGGTCAGGACTGCAGCCCGGGACTGAACCCAGATGTACCCTGCAGCTTCGTCTCTGAAATGATAGGCATCTACTACCCGAGCGATGCATCTGTCCGAGGTGACGGAGAACTCCAGGCTTGGGTGAGGGACATCTTCTCCAATGGTTTCCTAGGCCGGGAGAGCTCAGGTATGAGGACCTCTGCCCTTGAGCCCTACACTTCTGCCTCTGCAGATGGGTCCTCAGGACCAGCAGCCCCAGCTCCAATCCTGCCCTCTCTACAGGTATGCCCTCCTCTCTGGACACCCGGGAAGCTCTGGTCCAATACACGACCATGGTGATATTCACCTGCTCAGCTAAGCATGCAGCGGTCAGCTCAGGCCAGGTAGGAAGGTCAGCGCCAGAGGCGGCTGGGAGCCAGTTGGCTGCTCAGCCTCATTCTGCCCTCTCGGCCTTTAGTTTGACTCCTGTGTTTGGATGCCCAACTTGCCATCCACCATGCAGCTGCCGCCAGCCACCTCCAAAGGTCAGGCCACACCTGAGGGTTTCATAGCCACCCTCCCACCAGTCAACACCACGTGTGACATCATCATCGCTCTCTGGTTGCTGAGCAAGGAGCCTGGAGACCGAGTGAGTAAGGGGCTGGGGTCAGGCCAGGCCAGAAAGAGGCAGGTCAGGTGTGTCTTGTTGCAGCTTCGCATAACTGACGCCATCGTGAGCCCTGCATTTAACTAGTGCCCTGTGTTTGACCCAGGACAATGGAAAATTTCTCAGGGTGTAAGTCCCATGAGAAAAGCAGAATGAGCTGCACCCGCAGGAGAAAAATTAACCTGCTCAACGAAAGAAGCAGGATACAGGTGTCACCCAAAACTTAATGTAAGGTTCTAGCTAAATTGCTTGCAGCAGGATGTCTTTTTGTGGCGCTCTGTTTAAAAGCTTTGTAATTTCCCAGTTCAGGACCACTCAGTGAGACTCTGAAATGGGTCCACATGAGTGGTTGCTGAGCTCAGCTAATTAAATTCCAAATTTATCAATTTGGCTGCTTGGATTCCTATGTTGTTTATGACCCCACTTCATTTCTTACCCTCCTGGTCCCTCAGGCAGCTTAGTTCTGTCACCCTGCTGAACTGTCCCAAGGGACACATGAGCTTTGGACATCTCACAATATCAAGTAGCCAAAGAGTGTGGTGATATGGAGGGTCATCCTTACTGCAAAGGTATTAAGAGATTGTGCTCCTTTAAAACTTAGAGAGTTAGCCGGGTGTGGTGGCTCACGCCTGTAATCCCAGCACTCGGGAGGCTGAGGCAGGTGGATTGTTGAGAGTTTGAGACCAGCCTGGGCTACAAAGTGAGCTCAAGGCCAGCCCGAACTGCATAGAGACCCTGTTTCAAAAAGACAAAAAAAAAAAAAAAAAAAAAAAAAAAAAAAAAAAAAAAAACCACTTAAAGAGAGCTAGGCATGGTGGCACACACCTATCCTAGTGTTTGGGAGGCTGAGGCAGGAGAATTGCCAGTAAGTCAAAGCCAACCAAAGCTAAAGAATTCAAGACCAATATGAAAAATACAGCAAGACAGTCTCAAAAAAAAAAAAAAGAAAAAAACAATTAAAAACAAACAAACAAACAAAAACCCTTGGAATTAAAAGTTCCCAAGGGCTTCCTGTCCATTATCTTCACTTGGAGAAGGTAGTGCATGGAACGGGCTATGGATTAGGCTCAGTCAGAGGCTGCTTCAGGGCTGCAGCGTGGGAGCTGTGGGCCACCTCTGGCTAAGGCAGGCCATGGGGATCTCAGCAGCCCACTCACCTCCCCTTGTGGTTCTCCCCAGCGGCCCCTGGGCACATACCCAGATGAGCACTTCACAGAAGACGCCCCAAAGCGGAGTATCGCCGCCTTCCAGAGCCACCTGGCCCAGATCTCCAGGGACATCGGGCAGCGGAACCAGGGCCTGGCGCTGCCTTACACCTACCTGGACCCTCCCCTCATAGAGAACAGCGTCTCCATCTAAATCCCCACAGAACAGGTTCCTGTAGGACATTTGTTTCTTTGACTACTTTGCTCTCGATTAACTGACAACCACAGAAAAGAACTCCCTAGGAAAACAGGTCTCCCTACGCCTCTTCTGGGGAAACCAAACTCACATAATTCATCCCAGTATCTACACAGATGTGTACACATGGGCACACGCACGCACGTGCACACACACACACACACGCCCATGTACACATCCCCCCTTCCCCGGAGAAACAAAATCAAAACAGAGCTAGGCATGGTGGTGCATGACTATAACCCAGCTACTGGGAGGCTGAAGGAGGATCACAAGTTTGAGGCCAGGCCAGGGATATAGCTCAGTGGCATAAGCGCCTGCCTGGCAAGTATGAGGTCCTAAGTTCGATTCCAGGTACCAAAAAAAAGAAAGAAAACAAGTTCGAGGCCAGCCTGGGCAACTTAGTGAGACCCTGTCTCAGAGTAAAAAAGCCTGGAAAGGAGCAGGTGGGGTAGCTCAGTGGCAAAGTACTTGCCAAAAATGTCCAAGGCCCAGTACTGCTTTAAAAACAATGCAGAGAACAGACCCTCATGGGACAGTAGGGCAGAGCCCTTAGAGATTTCTCAATCACCTGGCTCAATCAAAGTCACAGGAAGTAACTCAGTCTAAACCCGCTCAAGAGGTTGAAGGTGACCTATTCCCTGGGACAGGGTCTGCCTGCAGTGCTTGTCTGCTTTCTCAGAACTTTCCCCCAGGTGAACTGTAAACCAGGTTGTATTTCCAGAGAGTCAGAAAATGTTAATGTAATCAGTAGTCAGAACTTGCCTTCTAGCTTGTGTCTTCAACAAAGGAACTTCAACATTTTATATAAATTCTTTAATTCTATTTTTCTTTCTTGCGGGGCTCAGAGTCAGAGAGCGTTCATTAAAATAGCAAATGAGCCCTTCTGATTTCATCCAATGATTTTCACCTCTGTCTCACATGCAGATATTAATTCTTTGGGTTTTTAGTTACGCTAAAATGCTTTTTATGAAACAATAGGTAGAATGCAAACATAGGCTGTACTTACATGTGTACAACCTGCAGACCCAGTAGACTTGTGCTCCGGAAAGGGCAGTGTAGCAGGGCAAGTGGCACCTGAACAATTCACTGCTCGTTGAGACTGTACCAAAAAGGGTTTGGAGCTCTGGATCTGTTAAAATTATTTGATTTTAAACCAATAAACAGCTCCTACTCACATAAACCAATAAAGGACTTCATGGGTGCTTTGAGGAATTGAAGTTAAACTCTGCCATCTCTGGGAAGACCAGAATTCCAGGAAGGCCTGGGTAACCAGGGCACAAGAACCGACACACATCCCCCCAGACCCTGGGGTGGAACTACAATGCCCCCACCATTTTCTGTCTTTGATTTACCTCCCTTGCCCAGGCATGGTGATGCACACCTGTAATCCCAGCCCTCAAGAGGCTGAGTCAGGAGGGTCTCTGTGAGTTTGAGACCAGCCTGGGCTACATGGTGAGTTTAAAACCAGCCTGAATTACAGACTAAGACCTCATCTCAAAAAGACAAAAAAAAAAAAGGAAAATACCTTCATTGATATTCTGAGTCCATGAAGGAAGGTTCACTTAGGTTCATGTGACTTATCTTGAGTGTCAGGGACCACGGTAGCTGCAGGGAAGCTGTGCTCACCACGTATCTCATGAACTTCTCCATAACATTCTCCAGCCAGACTTTCAATGGGGTTGGGGCACGTGGCTAATAGTGGCTGAGGAACTATGCATGGAAGTGAAGTCTTCCAGCGCCATGCGGCTGTGAGCTGGGATGCTCCTCCGGCCTGCCACTGACCTGCACGGCTATCTTACGGGCATGCTCCACGTGAACCCTGTCCTTCCCCCTGCCACTGGACTCCAAGCTCAGGAGAATGCGGCTCATGGCTGCCCACCAAAGTGCCTGGCAGCCTGCAGCCTCAGTAAGCACATGGTGAATGGAGGAAATAATACACAAATAATTCCGAAACCTCTGTGGTGCTCTCAGCCGCTTATCTGTGTCTCCCCAACTAGACTATGAGCTTCTCGGAGTCATGGCTAAGTCTCGTTTAACTTCGTGTTTCTCATGCTCAGGGTGTCGCTCACACAAGATAAAGAGAAACAAAGGGCTGGTTTAATGTGCTGGATGGAGGGAAGGGAGATGAATGCATCGATGAGCTGAGGACAGTGGGGCTCCAGAAATAAACTGGCATATGTTTCCAAATATGTCTTTGCCACTGAACTAACGTTTCCTGGAGAAAGTGGAGAAGCTGAGGTTACTCAGCAGTGGGAACCCAAGAAGTCAGTCCGCGATGCCAACCCTGAGAACCTCTGCCACCCTGTACACACACCACACCTCACCCTAGTCCTTGGGCCTCGGGCTGAGCAGCCATGAGAGATTATTACGGGTGGGAGTGCACAGCCCTTCAGAGTGGGGTCCCCTTGTCCAGGGTGGGGCCTACCTCATAGACAAAGAAGCACTGAGCGTCCAGGCCCGAAGCCATGCTTTGGGGACCAGGAGGGTTGGATCAGCTGGCTAAAAGTGGAGGACCAGCTCCTAGTCTACTGTCCCAGGCTCCTGCCTCTACTACCCCAGCCCTGTCAGCTGGGGAATGGGGGGCTTGGGGGTTTGTGGAAAGGGAAGAGAGAAAGTGTAGGCTATAGAAGTTTCCAGAAATAGGGCAGGAGCCCAGCTTACTCTCAACATTCTAGGACAGGATGGAATAAGCCAAGAGGGATAGCAGAGGACATAGGAGTAGGAATTCTACAAATTTCATAACACATCAGGGAGGAAGCTGGGGGAACAGCTCAGTGATACAGCATCTGCAGCACCCACAAAGTGGGAGTTAGGTTAGGGTTAGGGTTAGGGTTAGGAAAAGCAGGAGGTTCAGTTTCGGGGTTTGCCAGAACACACAAATTAGCCCTGAATGGAGGCGCTGTCCAGCACGGTGCTGACTTGGGAGAACACACCAGGGAAAAACCCAGCAATGTGTATTAAAAAAAAGTAGGTTGGAGGGAGCCTATGCCACCCCAGACCAAGGCCTTTCCCCCACAATTGACCCCCCTCCTATCTTCGCACATCTCCTCTGTGCTGGAGTTTGCTCAAGCTTTTCCTCACTCACCCCCTGGGGATTCTGGAAAACAGCACCCCAACCACTGTGCACACCGAGCCGGAACGTGGTGAAGACATGAGCAAGGGCTGGCTTGGGGGGCCCAGGAGGCCCTGAGTCCTTCTCTTAGTGAGTCAGAGTCACAGTGCAGGGGCTGGGCATAGACAGCTTGGAAGCCAAGAAGCGCCAGTTCTCTGGGCGAGGAGCCCGCCCGCCCCCAGCCTCCTGGAGGAGGAGCAGGGTCACTGTCTTCCCAGCTAGGCAGAGGCCTGGACCCCTAAGGTCCGGAGAGCTGAGGGCAGCGTGGAAGGCCAAGGTCTGCACGCTGAGCGGGACTCTGTCCCTTGACAGCACAGGGGCACCGGAGTACAAGCTGGGCACACGGGTTTCCCAGAACCCCTCACCCTGTGTCCCTACCTTGACTCGAAAGCTCAGGACCTTGGGCAGCCCCTCCCCCACTTCCACCCCTGGGGATCTCGCAACACCCTTGACAGCCCCTGGTCCCCAGCTCTTTTCTGGGCTCGCCGACCTGGGGCAACATGTCACGGAGCCTGGTGGGACCTGCAGGAGACAGCCCAACCCTGCGGCTGGACAACCTCGGGAAGGACTTCAGCCAGAGTGACAGCCTGCGCCACTCGCAATGCCCACCTGGCCTGCCACTGCCCTGCACCCAAATGAGCCCCATCAGGAGGACTTCGAGGTGACCCTCTAGGAGGATGTAGGCCCCATGCTGCTGCTGCCCATGCCCAAGGCATGCCCTCCGCTGCCATCCTAAGCCTGGTTCTGCCACAGGTTGCAGCTGGAGCCACCGCAGGGCACCCTGCTTCTTTTCCCCTTAGGGGTGACTGGAGGGGCAGGGGTCCCTGCTGCTGCGGGAAGGGGCATGCCGAGATCCAGGAGGCTCCTGAGGTTTTTGGGGTTAAGGGAGAAGCTGGGGTCAGGTGGAGCCCATATCCTCCTGATGGGAGGAAACCTAGGCTCACCCCGTGCAGCATGTGTATTTATACCCTCCAGAGAAGAATGTCAGTTTCAGCCCCTCTGCCTAGCAACTTGTCTGTCTGGCAGGCCTGGGCCCCCTGCCTTCCTGGTGCTGGAACAGCTTGCTTACGTGGCTTGTTTTGGTCTCTCTGTGTTTTCTGAGCTGGCCTTGCTCTAGCCCCACACATGTGATCAGTCTCCAGCTTCAGTGGCTCTGGACAGGGGCAGGTGAGGGGAGAGCAGTGGGTGACAGGGACTGCAGGGGGGACCCAGGAGCCAACATGGTGCTTTGGTCAGGGAGAGCACTGGGCAGTCACCCAGAGAGAAGGGAAAAGGCAGAGAAGAGAAGACTGGCTGGGGGGACAAGAGGGTCAGGGGAAGGAATGGGATGGCTTGGGGGTGGGGCTGTGCAGACCAACGGGGGCAGGAAGGACCTGTTTGAGATGGAGTGATGAGAGGAGGAGGCTGGGCTGGTGGAAGAGGAAGAGGTCAGGGCTGGGGAGAGGGCTGCCTCTCCGGTGGGGCCCCTCCCCCTACTTTCTCTTCCCACCCACTCTGTTTCATGCCCCCCTTTTGTGGTCTTGGCTGTGGAGTTGGGTCAATGCATGGCAGGGGGCAAATCCAGCAGTGTCTAATGGAGAAGGGGACCCCCAAGGCTTCTCCATCCCTGGAGGAAGTGGTGCAACAGGCCAAGAAGCCAGGGGCTGGGGTCCACTGCCCAGTTCAGAAAAGCCTCCACCTGAACCCCTAGGAGGGGATCAGATCAGATCAGACCAATACAGAGCATTCCAGCATACACCATGTACTCTCATGAGCCCCCAGTTCTAAAGTGTTCCCTATGTAACTTGAACAACTATTTCTAAAAGGACAATATGTAACTTATCAACCAGTGATCTCTTACTGTTTATCCTTTTTTTTTTTTTAAATTCTGTAATATTTCTCCTTTTATTCTGTTTTTTTTCTCTTTAAATAAAAAAAGGGAAGAATTAACTGCTGATTACTGAAAATATATCTTAATATTACATAAAGTATTCCCTAAACAGCCAGGTCAGGGACCCGGCTCTGTAACCTTTTCTACTCCCTGTCATCTCCATCTCTGCTCTCGCTCTGGAGGAGTGAATTTCTCCCAGGGACCTCCCCCGCCACCTCAAGGAGCTTGACCCTAACCTGCACTGCTCTGTCACCAAAGAAGTGGCCTAGAACTTCCTCCTCGCCACCCTGTGGTCCTGCCTGGCCCCCACCTGGCATCTATCTCTCTGGCTGCATGTGGGCTCCTTCCCAGCCTCTGTCTTTCTGCAGGAGCATTTGGAGGTGCTGCTGGGACATCTGAGGCCTTGGAGCAGCCCGGATGAGACCCAGCGCATCTTCGTCTTCCCCAAGGCCCCAGGGTCTGTTCTGTGGTGTGAGGGAGGCCGAGCAGGCTGCAGTGCTCCTTTCTGCCCTGAGTAGCACACTCTCAGCCAGAGCTGCCAGCCAGGGTGGCCTCTGTGTGGGGAAAATGGGTGGCAGGGGCCAAAGGGCCTTGGAGGATGCCCCCCACCGACAAATGTAATCCCTAATGGTTCATCCATGCATTCTCACCTAACAGAGGTCCCGAAAAGGTGATCAAAAGGTAGGTCCTAACAATTCTCCCACGAGGTCAAGGCAAGGGGACTTACACATACTTCCTGGCCCAGGTCTTCAGACTGAGCTAGAGGTGAGGGAACTGGGGATCTGCTCTCCCTTCCCTGGCCTTCTGGCACCTGCAGGAGCCCACATGTCCAGCTCCTGGTCCCCTGGTATTTGCCTTTCCCACTCAGCCCTGGCTGCCCTTTAGCCTTTCCTATTGCTGCCAAGCCCCTCCATTCTCAGCCCCTGGTCCTGTCACACCTGCTCAGCACTCAGAGAAGGGCACAGTCCTGAGCTGTTTGAGGCCCAGATGGCCGGGCTGACTGAGGACGCCCTCTCTTTGCTCCTTGCTCAGCTCTGTGCTTTGGCAGAGGCCCACGACTCAGAGCTATGGTGATGAACTTGTTGCCATGGTTACCGAGGATGCCCTCCTGCCGGTTTGGTTTGTTGCGTGTTCTCAAGAGCTGTCACCTCTCTCCAGCCTGGACCACTGAGATGAAGTGATGCTTCTGCCTCTTGAGCTGAACCCCAAGAGGGGTTCCTTTATCTTACTACCTAGCCCGGCCCTTGCGGAGACACCCCCAGCCTGGGTGGAAAGTCTCTGGGTAGCTCTGGGATGGAATCCGGAAGCCAGATAACAGAGGACGAGAGTCCTTTAAGTGAACTACTTTCAGCTTTTGAGTAATGCCTGCACCCTCTCCGAAGCTGCCTGGAACTGCCTTCGTGCTGGGGGCCAAAATCTGTATTAAAGCGGGGTCAGGGATGTGTTTTGCCCTGGGAGCCAGGAGGTGTATGGCAGGAATTTCCACCGATGTGAAGCTCATAGGACAAGATAGCATCTGTTGAGGATACGGTGACTCTTGCACAATATAGCAGAGGAAGAAGTCCGGCCTGGGGGAGAAAGCAAGCTCCCCCCAACCCACTCCTTATTCTTGGATACACTTTGTTCCTCTTTTACTATTTTGCTTTGACCACTGCTGCTGTCAGAAAAAAACATCACAAACCCCCAACCACCACCACCATTACTTAAAACCTGCTAAATAAAAACAGACTAGACAAAGAGGTCTGTCCTTTCTCAGCCTGCGGCATTGACCTCCCAGGCCCCCTAAACATGCAAACTTCTCTTTGTCTTCCTTTATTCCTTGCTGTGCTCCCCTGAGCAGGCAGCTGCAGGTCTGATCAGCTCCAGGTGTCTCAGCATTGTTTTCCTCCTCCTTCCTTCCCCCAGAGAGGTCTCTGTGTCTAGTGGCCATGCCATCCTGCCAGGCCTCTGGGAGGCCCAGTGCATGGTTTTTCCATTGACCCTGCTGCACCAGCGTCCCATTAGGGGGCCCCTGTGCACAGTTGAGGCCCTGGAGACTGATGCCCTGGGTGGGTAGCAAGCTGGTGTCTTCCCGAGGCTGCACTCCTGGTGTTGGGAGACACGTCTCTAATGCTCCTCATTCCTACCTACTTTAGCGTTTCCTACTCTTTCTAGTTTTGTCTTCTTTATTTCCATCTTCATTCAAAGGTTTGATAGTCCAGTTACAAATCTGATCTTGACCTGCGTGTCAAAACTGACCAAAACACACACCTCTGACAGTTCAACCATGTCTCCAGCAGTTCAAAGCATAGCCCCTCCTGGGATGTATTTCCGCACCACCCCTTCCTATCCTTCTGGTCTCTGCCCTGCACAACTGGGAATCTGCACGCCCTTGGGCTGGCACAGAGGAAGTGGCCTTGAGCCACTTACTTCGTGAAGAAATTATTATCATTAACTTTGCTTTGCCAAAAAGGAATCTGAGTCACAGAGAGGTTGGCTGACGTTCACAAGGTCACACAATCAGGGAACAAACCTTGTGGTTTGGGCCCATGGTCATAGTGCTGGGCTCCACCTCCCAGCTTCCTCCCTGACTCCTTGTCCCCTCACCCCAGCTCATCACACACTCGGCGGCGCGGAGAGCTCCATCTTCCTGCTCAGGGGCCCAGCTGAAGACCGGCTCCTGGCCAAGACCCGGGTGTGACACTCAGAGTTCCTAGTGCGTGAGATGGTAACTCATCTGCTTCACCCTCACTTCGTGGCTACTCATGTACCACCCCATCTTCTAGCTAGAGAGAAGGCCTCATTTCTGTGTCTGGAGCTGTGGGAGACCTGGGGCCACCTCTCCTCACCCCTGATTTTGGCTCTTACTAGCTACTCATTCCTCATTTCCACTGTACCGTCCACATCGACATCCAGGTCCTTACTAGGCTCTTTGTGCCAGCGAAGTTTATCCATCAGGTCAGGGCCTAGAGGCCTAGGGTCCCCGTGTTTGGCAGAGGGGCATGAGAAGCTCCCTCAGCCTATAGCAGTCAGCTCTCTGCTCGTCCATGTTGCTGGGTGGGATGGGAAGGCCTCCTGGAACTGACTGCCAGACGCCTGGAAGCTGTTGCCTTGGCCTCCCGCTGGCTGACCTTGAGATCCAGGACCTCCCCAACCACCACTACCAGACTACGCACTCGGGATCTGGGCAGCCACTGAGAAGAGAAGCTCCCCTGGGGCTGAGGGCTCTGAGCCTCTCACCGTCTGCTGTACCTTTGAGATTTGTTCAATTTCCGCTGCCTCTTGCTCAAATATCTGGGGTCTCTCAGGGCCTTCCGGCTTCACTTTCTTCTTCCCAACTGTGTGACCTTGGGCAAGTCTCTTAACCTCTCCTTGCCTATCTCTTTATCTGACTATCTTCTCATCTTGTCCATCTCTTCTCTTCAGCTGGGAATAATGGGGACACCTACCTCAGATTTGTTATTATGTTATGATGTCAAAGCCTAAGCACAAACCTCAGCCAACAAGACATGCTCTCCAAGCATTGTATTAATATTCATCCCATATACGGTCGCTGGGTTTCCAGTACTTTTCTTTCTGAAGTTTCCTCACACGAATGTCTCTTCCTCACACGTATATCTCTCCTCTAGATAGACCTCTGGCCTCCACTTCGGTGGTCAGGTCTTCTTGATATCTGGCCTTATGAGTTCCAAACTCCTGCCATTAGCCTGTGCCATGACCTCTGTCTGGGATTTGTGACAGCACTGCTGCTGGTGGTGGCTCTGTTTCTTGCCACATGGAACAATGCATTTGTGACAGCATCGTAGCTCCACTCAGAACCTGCCCTCCCTTTTCCATTCTTTCTCCTCAGTGTGTACTGAGAGGTGAGACACCCCAATTTCTCCTTCTCTCACCATCCAAATACTTCCTCTTTCAAGGCCAGCTCATGCCCCACCTCCCCTTTGAAGCCCCCCAGGATTGACCCTGGAAGACACATCTAGCAGCAGCTGCCAGTACTGACACCCTTTCTCATGGTGGCTGGGCAGTGCCCTTCTTAAGCCCTTTTCTGGCAGGAGATGGGTGGCCCTTTGGGAAGCAGTGGAGAAACTGTACCCAACTAGATGGTCCTGCCGTACACAAGCTTACATAATCCTTCCTGTGGCTTGATCTGGCTCCTGGTGTGGGAACTTCAATGTCTACAGGACCAGGAAGCAGACAAAAAGGTAGGAAAGACAAGTGGACAGGGACTGTGGCCAGGGTGAACTCATGTTTGATGTAGACAATGGGAGCCCAGCCATGACTCTTGCCAGATCTTCAAAAGAAGATCTATTTTTCAAAAGAAGCCAAGCATCTAATACAGAAATGCTGGCTATAGCTCGGTGTGGTGATGCAGTGCATACCTTCAATCCCAGCACGGAGGAGGCTGAGTGAGACCTTGTCTCCATAAAACCCCAATCAATCAAGCTATCAATGCCGGCAAGTACTTCAACTTCAAAAATAAACACAAAACAACTTGTCAACCAACAAAGACCCATCTGCAGACCAACTGCGGCCCTCAGTTTCTGCATTTGAAGCTCAGCCTTGCAGTTCACACTGTGTGCCTAACCACTTTCTTTCCTCGACCTCAATTTCCTCCTTTTTTGAGCAGTGGGTCTCACTGGACTCTTCCAACCCATTACTGTTGGGCGGCATTGGATTACTGGGTTACCTTACTTGTATTCCTGGATCTTCAGTTTTGTGACCAATATTGCTGACATCTACTACTCAGACAATCAGGGATGTGGAGCTCCAGGCCTGGGTCAGAGAAACCTTCTGAGAGAGGTTTCTAAGCTGCATGAGCTCAGGCAATGTGTCCACCTTGACATGGAAGTCTGTCGCTTTCTGGACCCCACTTCCCCAGGGCAGCAACCTCTTGGGTCCCGGCTCTGTTTCCTCCACCCCACTCCCTCTTCCCTGGACTGCTGTGCTGGCCTCACCCTGTATCTCACCATGATCCTCTTCACCCAGCATGCTGCCATCTACAGTGGCCACATAAGTAAGTGGCAGGCCCGGAAGGACAAATGGGATGACAGGAGAGGGACTAGCAGGAGTTCTGTGCTAAGTGAATTTGGTGGGGTCAGTATGAATTAAGTTCCTAGATGCCCAATATTTCTACAACCACGTGGCTCCCTCTGCCCACTGATAAAGGCTGCACAGATCTGATGGCTTCGCCCCCGAGGTCAGTGCTACCTACCAAGACCTTGTGCTCTTCTAGGGTGCCAGCAGTCAAATGAAGGACACTGTAAGAAAGAATCATGGTGGGATGAGAGCGGTCTCAGCTCCCAAGGAAGGGAGGCGGAGTGTTCACGGAACAGCTAGGCGGGCTAGGGCGGGTGTGGTTTAGGGTGGTGTGGGCCCTAGCAGGTGGGCCTGGAGTGGTCTGGGTTCCAAAATGCTCATGGCTTGAGGTGGTTTAGGTTTTTTGTAGGCTGGTGGTCTTTGCCTGGATGAGTTAGTAGTTTATGTTTCAAGTTGAGAGGTCTTGGGGAGTCTGGATCCCCTGGGCGGGCAGGGTTGGAATGGAACTAGTCTCCAGATAAGGAGGACTTCAGATAGGCCAGAATCATTATGGGTTAAAAGATGGGGCCAAGGCGCCAGGTTAACATCACCTGGCACTGTCGCCAGCGACAGATTGGTACCCACCCAGGTGAGTTCTTCACTGAGGAGGCCCTGCAGCATCCCAGAGCGTCTGGCCAGATCCAGAGTGTCCAGCAGCACCTGGGAATGCAACCAGGGCCCACGCTGCCCTCCACCTGCCTGGACCCTGCTGTGGTGGACGATAGCACTGCAGTGTAAGCCACGGACCACGGACTACAACCTGCACATGCACGAGTGTGGTGCACTCGAGACTCAGGGTGACTATTTGAAGTGATTTTATTGAAAAATAAAAGGGCGCAGGGCGAGAGATGAGGCGAGTGAGCCGTGCTAGATGGAAATGCTGCTCTCGATCAGTACAGGGTCCAGGTAGTTATACGGAATGCAGAGGCACTTGTTGCGCTGGCGAATGTCGTGCGAGATCTGGTTGAGGCGGTGGCGGAAAGACTCCATGCTCCTGCGAGGGGCGTCCTCCACGAAGTGGATGTCGGGGAAATGGCCGAGGGGCCGCTGCCGCAGCAAACAGTGCGCTGGGTTGAAGCTGGGCCCCACGGCCGCCCTCTAGGACCCTCTTTTCGGCAGCTTTCCACGCCCTGCCCCTGACACCCCAGCTATCTTGGCCCTCTCCCGCCTCCTGGCACCCTGCCCACACCGTGTCCCCCACCCTGACCCCACACCTTGTCATCAGGCTCGCGGCTGAGAGTCCAGAGCACCAAAAGCACGATGCACGTGGTCTTCACGTCTGGCAGCGTGTCCAGGAAGGTCTGCAGGGTGCTCAGCCCCTTGGCCTCCATCGGCGGTCTTCGCATGGAAGAGGGGAAGTTGGGCATCCAGGAGGTGAACTCCAGCTGGAGCGGGGGGGTGGGTAAGAGGTGGGGCGTGGTCAGAGAGCATCCCTGGGGTTCCAGTTCACCAGTCTGACCACTCTGCTGGGGGTGACTGGAGCTCCTGCCTCAGCGGGCTGAGCCTGTTCTGGGCTGGTTTAGGTCGGTGGTGCTGGCGCTGGACTGCGAGGTTGGTCTGAGTTGAAAGGCTGGGTCCAAGCAGGGACTGAGCTCAAGCCTGGCTGAGGAGCGACTCAGAACAGTGGCTGAGACTGGCTTGAGATGAGACACAATTTAGTGGGGCTGGGTACCTGGCCCGAGTTGACAGCTGCGTGCCTGGCAGAGCAGGTGTACATGATGGTGGTGACGTATCGGATCAGCTCAGGAACTGTTCGTAAACACGTGGGAAAGCCTGCAGAGCAGAAGCCAACCAGACAGTGTCAGTCCTGCCCAGTCCTGGCTGCCTGGCCGAGAGCTCCCCCATGCGGGCTCACCTAGTCCTGACAGCACTCTAAGGTTCCAAGCGGCTGGCCGCATGCATCCTAGCACGGCATGCCGCCCCCAGACTGCACTCTAGAAGGGCTTCTCAGTAGCCTGGGCCTGGCCCTCACACCTCTGGCAGAACAAACGGCTTTCAGGTTTCCTGTCATCCCAGTGGAAAGACCAGCCTGGGTTGCCTTGGTGACCATGGATAACAAAAGCTCCTGGCATTCAAACCAGGCTCACTATTATTCTCCCAAATCCCTTCTCTTATCCCTCCTTTCTGGGTTCCCAGCTCGAGGTGGAAATACACCACCAATAAGCAGCAAAAGCTCCAGTCTTGAGACGCCCCCCAACCCCCAAGCCAGTCACCAAGTCCTGGTAGTTTAGCTCTGGAATTCTCTTCGTCCCATGGCCCTCATCCTGGTCAGGTTCCTGTTACCTCCCTCCTGGACTTCTCAGACTTTCTCCTGACCACCAGTGCAGCCTGATGGTCTAACATTGAAGTCTGATCTCCCTGGACGGGCCTCTGTTCTGTCCTGGCTTCAGCCTGGCCACCGGGAGCCTGCCTGTCTCTACCCCCCAGCCTGGGTTTCAGGGACCTGGGCTCCAGTCAGCAGAATCCATCGTGCTGTCTCTGGCCTTTGGGCCTTTGTGTGTGCAACTGCCAATGACAGTCTCCCTCTGCCCACCTGTGCTCTGTCATCTCACTGCTAACCTGCTTGCTTGGCAGATCTTTGCTAGAGTTAGGTGACCCCAGCTTGCTGTCCCCCACTCCCAGTCCTAGCTGGCTAAGTGTCTTCCCTGGACTCTTCTAGCCCCTCTCTGGGCCTCCCCTCAGCTGTCCCAGGCCCATGTTAGCAGATTCTGAGTGAAGCAGCAGCCCTTTGGGCTGTGAATGCCCTGAGGGTAGGCAACTTCGCTTGTCTTGTTCCCAACTGTCTCTTCAATAACCAGCCCAGGCTCACATCACATCTGCTCACCAAATGTTTGCTGAGTGTGTGCTCAAGTGGCGTGACCTCCAGACACCTTCTGCCCCTCTCCTGGAGCCTGCCACCACCCCCTGTTCTTTCCTGTTAGAACTCACACACCGTTTCTCAGTCTGCAAAGGCTTCTAGGATGAGGTGCTAGGCCCCTCCAGGGCTCTGCAGTGAGCCCTCCATTGTTGGAGCTCGGATACCTGTGGTCAGTTATGTTTTCTCCACCTGCTTCTGAGGTGCTGCTGCCCCTGGGGCCAGGGTAGGGCCCTGAGGAAAACCTAAGGCTGTGCTTTGGCCTCTTTCAGCCACAAGGAGATGGTCTCCACCTAGACCAGGAGGCCCCAGTGGACCTGCCTGGGGACCGCCCCTCAGACCTAGAATCCCACTGAGCTCTCATGCCCTTACCTGAACTCTGCCGCCCTAGCAAACACTCCTTGAATATTTCCTGCACCCAGCACTGCAATTCCGGGTCACCCTCCACAGCCGCATCACTCGGGTAATAATAGGTGATGATCTCCGTCACATACCTGACCAGGGGACAGGGTCTCAGTATGGAACTTCCCCTCCCCATTCGTAACTGTGCTTCTCCCTCCTCCCTCAGGTTGCCCTGGCCTTGGGTGGCCCCAGAGCTGCCCCAAATCTGTGGGGAACCGAGCTCTGTGGGGCAGAGGTGAAGGTCAGGAAATCCTCAAGGGGTTGCTAATAAGAATCAGGTGACACCCCCAGGCAGCTCAGGACCCCGAAGAGGGCTGACCAGCAGAGGTGGACTGGGGGTAAAGCAAGGGGCCATCAGGCCTAGGCAAAGGCATGTGGAGGACACAGGAGCCCAGACCCTATCTCCAAGGCCGAGCCTCAGGGTGACACCAGGCTCAGGCCCTTAATGTGCCACCTCCCCAACAGCATCCCAGGGTGTCCAGCCCGAGTGCCACCCACTGCTGTCCCGACCTCACCTCTCCATCGCATCCCACACTGCCAAGCTGTCGTCTCGGAAATAGTACCCAGGCACATCCTGGACCCCACGCTCCACAAAGTCACTGGGGACACAGAGGCTGTCGTAGGTGAGTTCCGACAGAGCCCGCACCATCACCTCAGCAAAGCCCTTCAGGCCCAGGCTCATGCCCTGTGAGGGAGGATACAGAGCCTGGAGCTGGAAGGATACCCCAGGCCCACCCTCCCGAGCTCAGAGACAGCTGAGGATGTCCCTAGCCCTACCCATCCTCCTAGTCCTGGAAGCTCTCCAGATCCAGGCCAGAACACCCACTTCTGCCCTCGTTCCCCATATACACAGTGCCCACTTGAACCCATTCCCCGCTCCGTCGCCCCAGGATCCAGAGGGCAAGTGTAAAGTCAGCTGCAAAGGCCAGAGGAGAGCAGGGGTCCTGCTGAGCCCGGTGTGGGACACTCACCCTGGCGGACAGCCCTCCCTCATTCAGGAGAAGGGCCCGCCCGATGCTGTTGATCTGGACAGTGAAGCGGGTGTGAGGGATGAGGAGCTGGGCAGAAAACAAGGACAATGAGAGAAATCTGAGGCTGCCCCCCGCAGGACCTCTGTGTCAGCACTTCTGCAATACCAGACCCACTCTGGGGATACCCAGATGCCTCCCCGGGCTCGCTGGGCTCCCTCTGACCACCAGGCAGGCACGAGGTTCCGGGGGCCCCTCCCCCAAGTCCAGACCTTGTACAGGGGGTGGCACATGGGCAGGTGCCTCAGCAAGGCCAGGCAGAAGGCTTCCCCGATGAGGTGGGTCTCCAGCAGGTGTGCGATGCCCTCGTGGTAGTAGAACTCAGCATAGCGCACCCAGGTCTTAGCCTGCAGCCAGTCCCACTCAGAATCGCTGGGCAGGAAGATGGGGCAGTCAGGTCCAGGGGTCTGGCTGAGCTGAGGGCAGGGAAAGGGGGAGGGCTGGTGAGGCGGAGCCCCCACCCCATACACACACACTGGCTCCCACCGCAGGAAGGAGGCGGAAAGAGGTAAAGAGCCTACCGCTGGCTCCAGTCCCACCACGTTGGGGTCCTCCCTCCCCGCTCTCTGCCTGGACTGCCCCCCCGCCCATCCTTGTCTCTACCTGGCAATTCCCACTCATTCCCACGCCTTCTTTAAGAAGCAGTTCACAAGCTGCCTCTCTCTCGAGCCTTCCTTACCTCAGCCCCACGGCCACCACATTCAGGTGTAACGCACCCAGCTCCTCCGCTCGGGCTGTCACTGAAGTGTGACCTACACTCTACACCACGAGCCAGGAGCATGAAGACATGGAGACCTCATTTTAAATTTGCACATGACCTTGTGGCAATCTCCAAGAAGAAAATAGCTCCGTTCCCTCTCTACTAGCCACACCAGATGGCCAAGGCAGCAGCCAGGCCTAATGGACTCAGTGACCCCAGCAGAGCCTCCCGACAGATGAGGTCGTTTTCTCACGGGGACAGATGCACAAGGGCAAGTTGACAAGCTCCACCCATCCAGCACATACCCTGTTGTTCACCTCTGTGCACCTGGGAACACAGAGTGTATACATAGGGGCTTCCTGGCCAGCGGACACACAGGTCACCACAGGGACCAAGTTCACGTGGACATTCGGGCCCAGGTGGTAGCACACAGATGTGCATATATAGGAGTGTATGGCTTCTTAGCCCAAACTTACACCCAGGGCCAGGTGTCGGGCTCACAGTGGCCACGCAGACGAGCATGTGCGTAAACACAATTGTCCCCTCAGACGCACGCACAGGGACGTGTGGAGAGGGGACACACAGGCGTACACAGAGACGCTCATGCCTATGCACAGAGGCACACTCTCAGGCGCGTATGAGCGTGCACACAGGCTCACACACAGGTGCACGTGGGTACAAAAACTTTCACACAAACAGCGTCTCGGCCCTGGCACGCCATGCACACAGCAGCCCCACACACTCCCCAGGAACCTGGATGGCGATGGGCATCATGTTGCCCTGGGGGTCCAGGTGCAGGAGGCAGATGGGTGCGCAGTGGTGCTGCTTCTGGCCGTTGAGCTCCACGGTGGGTATGCCGTCCAAGATGTGGTAGTCAGCCAGGAAAATGTTCCCCTTCTGGAGGGGGTCATGATGGCAGGTGAGCACACGGGTACTCATGATGCCTTGCATGCAGAGTGCACTGGCTTCGGGGCTCAGTGACCGGGCAGGGATGGGAAGTGGGGGAAGGTGGGACTCAGGCAGGCCTTGGTGGTGGGGATCACAGAGGTGCCTGGGAAAGAACCAGAGAGGCTGCCGGGCTGGCTAGCTGGGGTCTCCTTGCAGAAAGGGCCTCACCTCCAGCTCTGCTTGCAAGCAAGTTCCCTCTCCCAGGAACGGGGCCACCATGTCATCTGTGACAGGGAATTTGTCTGGGATACATCTGCAGCGGCGAATCACGCTTGGGTTTATGCCATTGAGATACTGGTATCCGAAGAAGGCGTCCTCCATCCAGTGGTCGGCCACATACTCTGGGGGAGGGGAGCATAGGTGTGTCACGCACAGTGCAGCCCGCCTCAGGGACAGAGGCGTGGCCAGAAGACAGTGGGCATTAGGGGACTCCGGGAGGAACACGAAGTCCCCGGCTTTGCTTTGAGCAGCCAGAGGGGCCCAGGACAGCACAAAGTTTTCAAGAGGTGTCCCCAGCGGCCCTCTCACGTGCCACTGGCTCTCCCTGAAGGACTGTCCCTGGCACAAGAGACTCTTCCCCATTCTATTTGGGATCTCCCTGTCCATACCAGAAACCACAGTCTTGGTGGCAGGGAAAATGTTCCTAATGTCCTTTAGTCTCTTCCACGAACGTTTGCAGTCCAGCAGGCCACGGATTTTGAGTGCCAGCGACCTACAAGGTGGGACATGAGGTAGCCCTGGTCAAAGAGGCTGCCAGGTACCCTAGGACAAGGGGCAGAGGTGTCTGCCCACTGAGGTCTGTGTGTCTAGGGGACTCGAATCTCAAGGCCTCTGGGTGCCACGTCCCAAGCTCTGTGGGTATCAAGTCTCAAATTTGCGCTTCTGCCCTTCTGGGTTTCACGGCTTCCCTGGCCATTCCTCTGGGACTGTCCTGGGGGCAGAGGCTGCCTCCTGGGAGCCCCCACAATCCCCTCACTCATGCACACTTACATGGGCGCCAGGCGGAAAAAGAAGGAGGCTGTCTTCAGGAAGGAGAAACGGAGATTTAAGTTGAGAAACTTGGTGGCCTTGATGTTGATGAGAATCGGAAATCCTGGAACATAGCCATTCCACCTGCGGGGAGACACGGAGGCCTGGGGCCTGGCACTGGGCTCCACGGGCCGGGAAGGGGCAGGGCCCAGCTCAGCCCCGGGGCCTTACTCGGGCTGGTTGGGGTTGCGGCACCGCCGCACCGGAGGATGGTAGCTGGGAATGTGCACATAGTTGGGCAGGCCAGGAACAAACTCCCTCCAGCTGCAAAGAAAAGCCAGAAGAGTGAGCCCTGTTGTTCTGGCTCCGTCCCAGGGCACACGTGCCAGAACTGTGCTCGGCCTCCCGCCTCCGATGACCCCACGGGTCCCCCAGGCCCAGCTGTCCTCCCCCTCACTGGTAGAAGTCCTGCTTGGCTCTGATCTCCTCCTGTCTGTGTTGCAGAAGGATGGGAAGCGAGTCATCTGCTGTCGTCTTCGCTGTGGAGAGACCAAAGAGGGAGTTCAGGGGTCCCCTTCCTCCCCCGCGTGCCTCCACCCACTTCAGAGCGCAGGAGCTCAGCGTGTGCCCCCCGGGAAGGTTCTGGAATATGTGGCTAAGGACGGGGAGGGTGAAGGCCTGTTCCCTGCCCAAAGCTCAGGAGGAAGGAACATGGAGTGCGCTCAGGCTGGTGTCTGCTGCTGCTTCTGCTGCTGTGATGGTCCCTCGGCTCGTTCCACTGGCACACGGAGACCTGACGGTTACGGGGGACTTCCTCGGTAGGTGCCAGCCTCTTTCTAACACTGTGCTTGTGCTAATAAGTTAAGGTACGCAGGAACAACCCCATAAGACAAGTGAGGTTATCACAGGCCCAGACCCCTTTCCACAATCCCAAAACACAAAAGGCTCTTTTGTTTCACCCCAAATCCACGGGGTAGGAAAAGCTGCACTAAGGCAACCTGAAGCTGAAGACCATCTTTATCTAACTCACTTGGTGTAATTACTCATAGTTTTGGATGAGAAGAATTAGTGTACTTGATTAGGGAGTCCCCGTGGTAGATATGTCACATAATCTGCATACACACAGTGACGCAGGTTAAACATCCCCTCATTCAAAAATCTAAAATTTGAAATGCTACAAAATACGAAAACTCTTTGAGCTCCTCCTGTACCATGCCACAAGTGGAAAATTCCACAGCTGACGGTTCACAGCCACATACGGGTGCGCTAAAAACATTCTATAAAATTACCTTCGCTGTTTGTATGGGTGTAAATGAACCATGTGAGTTTCATGTTTAGACAGGGGAACCTTCCCCAACCTACCTCATATATATGGAAATACTCAAAAATCTCAAAAAATCCAAAACAGTTTTAGTTTCAAATATGTTCAACCTATAGAGATAGATAGATAGATAGATAGATAGACAGACAGATAGATGATACATAGATATAATAGATGGAAATATATATAAGATATAATTCATATGTATTACATTGTACGTGCACATATGAATATACACATGTGTGTAGCTTCTAAAAATCTGAATTTTAAGACACCTTTGGAACCAATATTTCAGCTGAAGGACTGTATTGTCAAGCCCATTTTACAGAGAGAAAACAGTCAAACTTATCTAGAGAGAAAGCAGCCAAGCTGGGATGCTGTCCAGGACAGACCGATGGACCCCCTCGCCCCACCCCAGTAACAACTGTGACAGTTGCTCAGCCTTTTGGAAATTCCCTTTAGACATTTATCATTTGATTCTCACATCAACCCTGTGATTTATGTTCTGTTGTTAGCTCCATTTTACAGATGAGGGCACTGAGCCTCAGGAAAATATGGAAATGTGCCCAGATGTCAAGAAAGCAAATGGCAGAGCGAAATCAAATCTAGATCTGTGCTTCTCTAGCATCCTGTGGTCCCCAGGCTGGCTTGTGCCTGTCACTCCCTCAAGGCCTTCACTTTGCCACCTTTCCTCCTCTATCCGCCTTGGTCTGTCACTCTGTACATGAGCAGTGCACCTCCCCAGGGCGGAAGCGTCACCCTTCTGAGGGCCCAGTAAGTGACTCAAGACTCCCTGCCCTGATGTTGCATGGTAGCTACCCCACCCAACCCCATTCCTGCCCAGCCAAAAGTGTCACCTGCTTCTGTGCCACACAGACCTGTCACCATGGGAAGAAACTGTCCCCAATGAGACTCTCCCCTGCACATCGCCACCCTCCCTGGGCCTGCCTACATTTTTCACTGCCTCTCCTTTCCCTGGCTCAAGCCCCATTTCCTCCTCCCAGGACAAGACCATAGCGCAGGGAAATGAGAAACGGAAGAGGGGAGTAGAGGATGGGGCACCTCCCGTCCACCCTAAGAGAAGCCAGCAAAAGCCCAGAGGGTGGAGCCAGAGGCTGACAGAGCACAAGCCTCCATTCCCCATGGAGCAGCCCCATTTGGGGAACTGACCCAGGCAACCAGATGGAGGGGGCTGGCAGGGCCAGAGGTATGGAGCTCGGCCACTCAGTCAGCTTCTGTCCCTCTCCCATGGGAGCAAACACGTAAGCAGCCTCGATGGACGGCCAGGTGAAGCCTGATGGTCTGCATGAGTAACAGGGTCTCCTACGGGAGCAGGGGGACCTTACTGGACAGAAGGAGGCCTTTGGGGATATCAGCGGGTCCTTTTACAGAAATGAGATGTCCTATTATAGCAAAGATTCCTCTGGTGTGATAGTACAGTCTAGTGGTTTAAAAAAAATGTTTGTTTCAAAAACCACAGAGCTGGAGGCCTGACCCAGGGGTAGAGGACTTGGCTGGCATGAGTAACACTGTGTGTTCCATTCTCAGCATGGAGGAAGGAAGCAAGGAAGGAAGGAAGGCAGGCAGGAAGGAAGGAAAAAAGAAAAGGAAAGAGAAAGAAAGAAAGAAAGAAAGAAAGAAAGAAAAAGAAAGAGTGAAAGAAAGAAAGAAAGAAAGAAGAGAGAGAGAGAGAGAGAGAGAGAGAGAGAAAGAAAGAAAGAAAGAAAGAAAGAAAGAAAGAAAGAAAGAAAGAAAGAAATTGAGGGCAAGAAAGTCATGAACCATGTGTCATTATCAAGCACGAGGCCGTGGTAGCCTGAGGAGCTGCTGAACTCTGCTCTCTCGTACAATAAACAGGGTATCACTTAGGAAGAGCCAAGGGTCTTTTCTGAGTGGTCAGGTGTCCTGCAGAAGTCAAGGGCAAGACTGAGCAGTAAGGGGAAGCGTGATCTAGGGCTGCTTATCATCATCAGATGCTGGGATGCAAAAGGTATCGCCTGGCTCTGGGTTCATCACGCGGCCCCACGCAGGACCCCGACCAGCAGTGGTGACAGGAGATCCCAGGAGTCCCTGATGGCTACCCAGCTTGACAGGAGCATGGGGTGGACGGACATGTGGGGACAGAGCGAGAGGCCTCACGGCGTGGGATGGGATGGTGGGCTCACCCGTAGCCTCGCGGAGTGCCAAGGTCTCGTAGCCTCCCATCCACTGGTAGGCGGGGAAGTGGTAGATGCAGCCGTTGGAGGCGCAGATCTGCACGTAGTTGCAGTACCAGGGGTCCTTGGGGAAAAAGGAGCGCTCCTTGTGCAGCTGGATGATGATCAGCTCCCCCAGGTCCTGCTGGCACTGGACAGTATAGTCATCCACCTGGGAAAGACAGGCCAGCGGAGCAGACAGGACTTGACCCCAGCTCCTAGCCAGCCCCCAGGCCAGCCCCTCATCCATGCCCTGCTGCTGCTGGGCAGTGCTCACCTCTGGGACTGAAAGGGCAGAGGAGTGCGCCACAGACCTAGTTGCCTGGCACCCCTCCAACCCCTCCACGTTGGCCGTCCCTTGCTGGGCCCATCTAACCAGAGCTGAGCCCGTCCATCCCTCCCACCCTAGCTCTTGAGGCCCTGACTTCTCCTACCCTCTTCCCCAATCAGCTGAGGCCACAAGAACCATGAAGTCCCCCAGGAACTGCTATACTAAGGAATTCAAGAGGGATCAGGGCTTCCTCAGCCTCCTAGACAGGGGAGAACTGGTCCAGCCAGCCCTTCTCGCACTGCTCAGTGAAGATGTGGAAACTCAGAAATGGTCACATAGAGAGAGGGACCTATTCAGGTCACATAGAAGCAGACAGCTAGGTGTGACTCAAAATCAGTTCTGAAGGCTCACGGAGTGGCTTCTACCACGGGACAGGCCGGTCTGCCCTGGACAGGCTGCGCTGGGGGTGTTTTAAGTTACACAGAACTGAATGCACACGTGAGCCGGATCTGACACAGTGTAGTTTACAAAGAGCAAGCATGAGAGAGAGGGGTAGGGAGAGGGACAGAGGCCACGGAAAGGACCAGAAGGAAGGGGACGAAAGCAGGGGAGGCTTGAGAGAAGGAAGAGAGGGAAGCGGTGAGAAGGCAGGAACTGTGGAGGGGAGGGGTGGGAACTGGCGGGGAGGATGAGAGAAAGGAGCGATGGGGTCAGTGGCTCCCAGGCCAGCAGAACAGGACAGGGCCCGGACTGGGTGTGCATGAGGCACCCGGACAGACGTGGCGCCGGTGGCCTCCAGAACTCTTCCCGGGTCTCCAGACCCTCCTGGCCTCGCTCTGTTCCTGACTTCCTGTTCGCTTCTGTCCCCAGAGCCTACACAGACAGGCACACTCACCGCCCCAGTGGCAAAGTCTCTACCAAAGTGGTTCAGCCGCTGCTTCTGGCTCTCTCCTTGGGTCCCCACGATGGTCAGTGAGATGCAGTCCAGCGTTCCTGACAGGAGATCGGTGCCCGTGGCCACCCTGACTTTGTAGGTGGCCATGGCTGCTCTTCAGAAGGCAAGAGGGGGCTCAATCCCGGACTCTACGTGTGGGGGTCAGGCAGGCAAGGGAAGCCAGCTCAGAGAGGAGTGGACAGCGCCAGCCTCCGTGGTGGAGTGGCCAGGCAATGGGAGCTGCTGGCAGCCTGGAGCAGCTACTGCCCTGGGTGGGAGGGGTGTGAGCCGGGCAGGCGGGGCTGGCTGCAGGGCCAGGAGCCTGTGGGAGCTGGCGGGGAGGGACTGCAGGCAGGGCGACCGGCCTGCACTGAGAGGGCAGTAAGAAGATGCCAGAGCTGAAGGACGCTTCAGGGGGCGGGGGAGCCAGTCCAGCCTGAGCCAGGGCCCTGAGGATGATGGGGGAGGGGGCTGGGTGGCCCGATCCTTATCAGGCTAATAAGCTCCTTCCTCTTGGTCTCCCCCTCGTTGAGTTAGAGAAGGCCATGACCCTGGGTGACCTGCGCTGGAGGGGAGGGGGACCAGCATGAACTTGCTTTCCGGCAGGTCCGCTCCAGGACGCAGGTCCATCCCCTGGTGCTGAGTGCTGAAGCCAGGGCTCACGGACCGCAGGGTGCAGAAGGGTTCTAGAGACACTGTAGGGAGAAAGTACTGGGGGCCGGAGATGGGGGGAGGGGTCTGTTGCTTCTTTCAGGGCCAGGACAAGCTGAGGGGGACTGGTGTTGAATATACAGACAGAAGACAGCAGGAGTGAAATTCCAGGAAAAGAATTAACATAAAGGGTGGAATGTAGCTCCACAGTGGGGCACTTTCCTAATGTGTGAGGCTCTGAGTCTGATTCCCAACAGCAGAACAATAAAATTCAGCTAAAGAGCCATGCGCCGTAGAACTGCAATTCTAGCTGCTTGAGAAATGGAAGCAAGAAGATCCTAAGTTTGAGCCCACTGCAGGCAACATAATGAGGTCCCATCCCAAAATAATAGGTGAAAAAAATATTAAACTCCATCATGGGTGAGCTCCACAAAGATTATATGGCACAAAAGAAGTCAGATGTTGTCAGGTGTGGTGTGGGTTACACACCTGTAACCCCAGCACTCGGGAGGCTGAGGCAGGAGGATCGCTGTGAGTTCAAGACCAGCCTGGGCTACAAAGTGAGTTCAAGACCAGCCTGAGCTGTATGGCGAGACCCTGTCTTAAAAAGACAAAAATAAATAAATAAACTGTGACTCCTTTCAAAAAAATGAGTTCGAGGTCAATTTGAACTGCACAGTGAAAACCTGTCTCAAAAAGACAAACAAAGAAAAGTCAGATGTTTAGACATTCAAGAGGACATGCTTTTTTATTCTATTGGTACTAAGTTCAGAACAGGCCTAATGAAATGCTTCTTACACCTTGGAATGGGAGAGCCGTGGGGTAGAGCTCTTGATCTGGGTGGTGTTAGGGCACCTGATACATTTCAGTATACTCAGTCTCTCAGTTTTATAAAAGACACTCTCTTGCCAGGAAAAAAGAAAAGAAACAAGCCAGAAAGCAGGCTGGAGTAAGCACTGGGGTCCAGTAGGCTTGTCAGGAATTGAACCCGGCTGCCTGGCTGCCTCTCTTCCTTCTTTCTTTCCTTCCTCCCTCCCTCCCTCCCTTCCTTCCTCCCTCCC
>PVLA01014594.1:0-29610 GCA_004027455.1 Hydrochoerus hydrochaeris | reverse complement strand
TTGTTCCTGAGACTGTAGATGAGGGGGTTCAACACGGGAATCACCACCATGTAGAACACAGACACTATTTTGTTCTGATCGGTAGAGTAGCTGGACTTGGGCATCACATAAATGAAGAAAATGGTTCCAAAGTAGAGAGTCACTGTAGTGAGGTGGGAGGTGCAGGTGGAGAAGGCTTTGCGGCGCCCCTCAGTGGAACGCATCTTCAGGATGGTGATGAGGATGTAGATGTAGGAAACGGCTATGACAAACACTGAGAACACAATGATAGCACCTGCACAAAATGAGGGAGCAACTGCAGGGACACTGACATCAAAACAAGAGAGCTCGACTAGAGGAGCAAAATCACAGAAAAAATGATTGACTCTATTTGGCCCACAAAAGGATAAAGAAAAGAAGGAAAAAGTAAAGAATGAAGCATTAATAAAACCACCTGTGTAAACCACAACAAGTAACTGGATACATAATTGTGTAGATATTTTGGTTGAATAAAGCAGTGGGTTCCAGATTGCCACAAAACGGTCATATGCCATGGTAGCCAGCAGGAAGCACTCAATTGCTCCAAATAATCCAGTTGAACCCAGCTGGATGCCACATGCATCATAGGAGATTGTACCTTTTTCCACCAGGAAGTTTACAAGCATATTGGGTGTGACAGAAAATGAGAAGCCTATGTCAGCAAAAGCCAAGTTGCTAAGAAAAAGGTACATGGGATGGTGGAGTTCTGAAGAGAGTCTGATAAGAATGATTATGCTGAGATTACCAGATATGGTCACCAGGTGGATGCACAGGATGATCACAAAGAGGGTTTTTTTAAGGACTGGATCATCTGTTAAACCCAATAAAATGAACTCTGTTACTGCAGTGTAGTTCCTATCTGCCAGTGAATCCATGAGAAAATGTGGCTGCTGAGAAATGAGCCTGTGATGAAAAACATTATATGAAAGAATTCATCAGTATGATGGCTATATTTATATTAACATATGAAATATCATTACAAAGACATTCGGTTTCCAGTACATATATATACATGTGATGATGAGTTTATCTTTACTATGAAAAGTGATTTTTTGCTGAAAAATTCCTTCATATAATGTCTTCTTTATATACTACAGACACATCTAAAGTACTGTTAAAGCCAAATTCCAAAAACGCACAACAGATGAGAATAACAAAAACTACTTGAGCATATTGGAGGCTAAGAAAGATCAACACTCTAGTGGCCAGGTTGACTTTATAAAACTTTTGCTAAAGTTGGCCTTGAATCAAAAGCATTCAGATGCATCAGTCAAACGTTTCTGAAAGAATTTTACATCTTTACATTTTTAAATCTTCAAGATGCCTAAAGCTGTCAGTTGGCAAAATGCCAAGTTTGGATAAAACTTAATGATTCAATAACTTTCTGTCTCATAGATAAATAAGTGAAGAATCTTAGGGACATAGGTTAAGACTATTCATCTGAAACTGATGAAGGAAACAGCAACTCAGCAAAAAATCTCATTAGCTGATTACTTGATTGTACCTTCTCTGTTTCAAAAACTGTGACTTGTGACTACAGATAATTTGAAAGAATAAAATTTTCTCAAATAGTAAAGGAAAATCAATAAGTCAAATTCACAAACAAAAGCCAAAGTCTTACCTCCTGAAATAACTTATTCATTATTTTGTAATAATTCAAAGTCATACTCATTTTATAGCTATCTTTATTTTTATCTTCCTCAGGGGATAAATTAAAATATTCAGATGTGAGTTCAAAAGCACCCTGGAGCATTATTTCCTGTAGCACATATTAAGCAGTTCACTTCATACAAACATACCAACTAAACTTTCAAAGCTTTCAATTCTCAAGTGCTTAATTTACTGTTTTGTTTATATTAGGTACTCATGAATACGTCTATAATGTTCATTCAATGATTACTACAGAATATAACATAACATGTCTTACTAAACAAAAACAGTTCCAAGTTTACTTTGATGTTGCTTATCTACTAAACTTCAGGAGTACATTATTAATCTTAGATTTAATCATTTAGTATATATTTAATGATAGGTATTTTGTACTGATATCTGCAACACATACCATTAATTACCTCAAGGAAATTTGAGGTAAAAATACATGAAAAAATGAATTTCAAACAGCAAAAAATGTTGAGACATTTATATTAATTATTAGAGCAAAAGTGAGAAAATAAGTACAAACCATGAAAGTTGTATAAAGAGGTACAAAGTAAAAGAGGTTTGGGTGATTTCCAGATTAGACATAGCATCAGAGGTCCGCAACTTTACTAGTGCCTTATGATGCAGGTGGATCATGATGCGGCACAGGCATCCTCAATCCCAAAATTCATTCTTACCTTTACTCTTGCTGATCCTAATTTTAGAATCTCCTAGTTTCCTGTAGCTTGACTTTTGAGAGGTTGGGCTTACCATCAATAGAACCAAACTCACTTTATACCAATAACTCTGCTAAACACTTTACATGTATGTAATCCATACAACAGTTTTTTGAGGTAGTTACCCTTATTGACCTCATTTTCTCAGCTGAGAAAACTAAAACTGATGTGTTAACTTCTATTGGCTGGTTCCAATGCACACTGTCACTTTGCTGCTTCTATTACTACTCAGTAAATCTATCCATTTTTTTTGTTTTTTATTTTATTTTTATTAGCAAGTTTCCACTACATGTTTACATTCCTTGTGTAAAATTGGTATATGTACAGCACCCATCTTAATTCCTTTATTAATCCCCTTTCCATTCTCTTTTCCATCTCTTGATCCTCTTCCCATATGAGAAAGATCTATCACCCTACTTCCTCTTATCTATCTTTTAATTTTGTTCTTTATTTATAATTTGGTATTCTCATATGAAATAAACCATGCAACATTTAAGCTTGGATGTCTGATTTGTTTCATTTAGTATTATGGTCTCAAGGTGCATCCATTTTCTTTTTTTTAATTTTTAAAATTTAGAGAGTAAAATAAAATGGAACAAAACAGGACAAAGAAAACCAGAAAAAAACAGTGTAAATGACACAGATTTCAAAGCAAGACAACAGAAGATCATCAGTGGCTACCATAATGTCTCTTGTTTTCTTCCAAATAGTTGTCTGTATCTCCACATGCAATGAATTCATACAAAACAAAATAGTATAAAACTGATCAGAACAGGATGATGGAGGCATTTTAGGTCAAGACCAGCTAATAGGAAGTCAACAGTGGCTGACATAATGTCTCTCATTCTCTTCAAAATAGCTGTTCATACCTTAATGTATGCTGAAATTAAATAATACAAAACAGACTAAAACCACTCTAAACAAAGAATAAAAGAATTACTGGATTTCACAGCATGAAAATCGGAAATCAGCAATGGATATCATATTGTCACTTTTTCTTCAAAGTAGCAGTTCATTTCATCATGCATAATACAATCTATTTGCATAAACTGTTTAGGAGAAGTTCTAGGCATATAAAAGCCTCTACATGTACATCTATCCTTTATGCATTAAAGGGAAAAACAAACAAACAAACAAAACAAGAAAAAATTGCTAGCAAAACAAAAAACAGAAAAGACATAACAATAGCAAAGTGCTCAAAACAATGACAATGCAGGCCTTCAAAACAAGGTGGTAGGAACATGGCTAAGGTTGTTATTTTACATAGTGATCTTTGAGTTCCTCCAATCACCAGAAGCAAAAATGCAAAATTGTTCCAATTTGATGAATGTTAACTGTTTTGTTCCAAGAACTAATAGAATTTGTAACACAATCATCCTAGCTATTTTAAATGTGTTTATATAAATTTAGATCTTTTTTCTTTTCTCTTTTTTTCTCCTTTTCTCTGAGATATTATTTTTTCCTCTTTGAGCAGATTCTTACCCTTTCACTGTATTTATTGAGCATTTTGTATCTTATGTACTCTTACCATTTCTTACACTAGGGAGAAAATAAGGTATTTACACATGTGAGATTGATTTATTTCACTTGTGAGTATGGTCTCAAGTTACATCCATTCACCTATAAAAATCTCAGTGTGATCATTCTTTATAGCTGAGTATTACTCCATTGTATAACATTACCACATCTTTTATATCGATTCCTCAGTCAATGGCCATTTAAGTTTCCAAGGTCTGGCTATTACAAATTGTGCTGCTATAAACATGGATGCACATATATCACTGTGATATGATGTTTTCAATTCTTCTGGGAATATGCCCAGAAGTGGAATAGCTGGTTCAAATGGGACTTCAAATCTCAGCTTTTTAAGGATCCTCCAAACTGACCTTCATGGTGGTTGCACCAGTCTATACTCCCACCAACAGTGCAGAAGAGTTCCTTTTTCCCAATAGCCTCTCCAGCATTTTTTGTTGGTAGTTTTGTTGATCCTGGCCATTCTTTCTGGAGTGAGATGGGATCTCAGTGTGGTTTTAATTTGCATTTCTCTTATGACCAAGGATGCTGAACATTTTTCCATGTATTTATTTGCTGTTTGTATTTCTTCATCTGAGAACATTCATCTCAGATGTCCATTTTTGGATTGGATTTTTGAAGTTCAGTGGCCTGATATTTTTAAATTCTTTATATGTTCTGGACAGAAGTCCTTTGTTTGAGAGACAGTTGACTAAGGTTTTTTCAAAAATTATGGAATTAATTTTTACTCTGTTGGTGATTTCTTTTGACATGAAAAAGCTTTTTAATAAGATGAGATTGCAGTTATTGATTCTAGGAAGTATTTCTCATACAATTTGATTTTTGTTCATGAATTCTCTGCCTTCCCTTATGTCTTCAAGATTTCTACCTACCTTGTCTTCTAGCAGATTTAGTGTTTCTGTTTTAATATTTAGAATTTTTAATCTATTTTGACTTTAGCTTAGTACATGGTGATAGGTATTGGTCTTGTTTTAGTTTTCAGCATATAGAGAGCCAGTTTTTCCAGCACCATTTATTAAAGAGACTGTCTTTCTTCCAGTGAATGTGTTTGGCCTCTTTGTCAAAGATAGGTGGCTGAGTGTGTTTGTAGTTGTAGTTGTATCTTCTAATCTATTCCACTGATCTGCAAGTCTGTTTTTATCCAGTACCACGCTGATTTTATTACAGTAGTTTTGTAGTATAACTTCAACCCAGGGATTGTGATACTTCCTGCCTTGCCTTTGTGGCTCGGAATTGCCTTTGCTATTCTAGGTCTTCTTTACAGAAGAATTTAAGAATGATTTCTTTAGATCTGTGCGGTATGCTAGTGGTATTTTCATTGGAATTGCATAATATCTGTATTACGATTTTGGCAGAATGGCCATTTTCACAATATTTGTTCTTTCTATCCATGAATAAGGAATGTCTTTCCATTTTCTGAGATCCTCTTCAATTTCTTTTTTTCAGGGTATTATAATTTTCCATGAGTAGATCTTTTGCTTCTTTTGTAAGACTGATTGCTAAGTAATTCATTTTTTGGATGCTACTGTGAGGGGTGTGGCTTCTTTTATTTTTCTCTCAGTGAATTTGTTGTTTGTGTATAGAATTGCTATTGATTTTTGTGTGTTGACTTTGTATCCAGCTTCATTGCTGAATTTATTTGTTATACCTAGGAATCTTTCAATAGAGTCTTGGGTGTCTTCTCTGTAGAATATCAAGTCATCTGTAAATAATAGTAGTTTAACTTCTTCTTTTCCTATCCTTACTTCCTTTATTACTCTCTCTCTTATCTAATTGCTCTGGCTAGTATTTCCAGCACTGTATTGAATAGGAGTGGTAATAATGGACATCTTAGTATTGTTCCTGATTTTAGAGTAAAAGCTTTGAGTTTTTGGCCATTTAATATGATGCTGGCTATTGGTTTGTCATAGATGACTTATCACATTGAGGTAAAGATAATTTATTACAATTTTCTGTAGGGTACTTATCATGAATGGGTATTAGATCTTATCAAAAGCTTTTTCTATAATACAGCAAAGATGGCAGATCAGCAAGCAGCAAAGAGCCTCTCTGAGAGAAACAGCTCAGATGCTGGAATAAAACAACTTGGAGAAGACCAGATGGAAGGAGATGGACCCTGTTGACCCAGGAAGAAACTAAAGGGAATAAAAAAGAAAGAAAAAAAAAAAAGAAAAAAACACAGACAGAAGGTTGTACCCAGATTTGCTTTAACTAGAGCTGGTCCCATTGTGTGTGAAATGCTGCTGGAATCTGCAGATGGGTGGTTGTGGTGAAGTTGAGGGTTAGGGGAGCCTGAGGGCATTGGTGGGAGAATGCAGTCACAGAAGAGAGCAGCGGAGCAGAGAACAGCACAGACTTGGAGATTCACACTGGCTCGCAGAGAGTTTGAGGAACTCAGTCCTCCCACGGAAGTGGGCGAATGGCTGGGTGACATTTTGAAGTTGGGCAGGATAAGCCCAGAACCAGAACCACAGTGACTTCAATCAGCCACTCCTAGCACATAGCAGATTGGTGAGAGTCATTTGGACTGAGTCCCACCCCTGTGCCCAATCCAATATCCATGGATGAGGTCTCCCTGAATCTATCCCTAACTGCCCCATCTACGCAGCACACACTAATGTAGTAAAGACTCCCGTGGTTGACCAGATCAGAAGGGAGAGTTCAGCCTGTTCTACCCCTGCTTGTACTTCAGGGGTCATTAGCAGACTGGGGAGGGCAGCAATGTCTAGCCAGCCTGCTTAAGAGTAATTGTAGCAAGGACAAGAAGTGATGGGGACCCCTATTATCCATTCATCTGGAATAAACCAGAAACATGACAAGAGGAAGAAACAAAATGAAGTCTCCAACCCCCAACCCAAAAATACTGGCCCAGGAGAGGTAAACAGATTGGGGGTTGCACACCTGCAGTGCCTGAAAAAAGCAGCATCTGACATAAAGAATTATATTTGTGACATTCTAAAAGAACTAAAAACAGAAATTCTAATACAAGTAAAGGAAGATATAAGAAAAGTAATAAAAGAAATGCTAAGTGCCTCTCAAGAAAACACAGATGGAAGAATGGAGGAGCATACAAAAGGAGAGAAACATTTGATAAATAATATAAAAAAATCTAAAATACATGCAACAGATTCAAAGAGACTACCAGGAAATTAAAAACTCCAATGAAAGCTGGCAAAACTACTTGAAAGAAACTAAAAATAGACTTATCAAATCTTGAGACAGGTTTGCAACATGTGATTGTGAAAGAAAGATCTGTTAAAAATAATAAGGAACCAGAAAGTAACAATACAAAGGCTAGAAGATGACAAGAGTATCTATAACTGAAGAATAAAAAATGTGAGTGAAGAAGCAGGGGTAAACACAAATGAAATACAAAGGCTATGTGCATAAATAATTAAAGAAAACTTCCTAAGCATAGGAAAAGGAAATGATATCCAGATATATGAGGCATACAGAACTCCAGCCAGCTATAACCAAAATAGATCTATACACAGACATATAATAATCAAGTTTCCATAAATATAACACAAGAACAGAATATTAAAAGCTGTCAGAGCAAACAAACAGATCACCTATAAAGGAAAACCCATCAGAATCATGACAGACTTCTCAACACAAACCATCAAATCAAGAAGACCTTGGAGTGAAGTATTCCAAGTCCTGAAAGAAAATAACCTCCAACCCAGATTGATGTACCCTGAAAAACTGTCTCTCAAAATTAATGGAGAAACAAGATGCTTCTATAACAAAGAGGAACTGGGGGAGTTCGTGACCACCAATCCAACCTTACAAAAAATACTGAAGGACATTCTAGAGAGAGAGAAAAAAAGACCATGGTTTCAAGAGCAGCAACAGAGAGGGCTCACTGAATGGGACAGACAGTGGAATGAAGGGGAAAAGTAGACAATCAATGGCAGAAAAATAGCATGGCAGAGATGAGGCAGAGAAGGTTGGCCATAATCACCAACATGGATGGCCTCAATACATTAATAAGAAGAAACACAGGCAGAGTGAATGAGGAGATAGGGGCCATCAAGATGCTCTATATAAGAAATATATTTAACCTGAAAGAGGGTTTATGGACTGAAAGTCAAAGGTGAGAAAATAATGCTCTTTGTGACAGGGAACCAGAAAAAAAGTGGGGGTAGCTCAACCGTCAGCTTCAGATTGGTTGGAAAGACATAACACTTTTATACAATGGAGAATTACTCAGTTATAAGGAAGGAAAACCTTGAGTCTCTTGTAGGTAAATGGATACAACTTGAGACTAAGCTCAGGGGTAAAAAGGTTCAGAACCACTTAGGTAAATAGTGGGTTGCCTTTCTAATCTAAAAACTAAAGGAATTAGTGGGGTATTGAATGAACAATGTACCTTGGGAAAGTGAAAGAGGCGGAATTGTCTAAATAGGAAAGGCAGAGGACATTGGTAATCTTGTATCGTGATTTGAAACCCATATTACTTTCATTGCTCTGTTTAGTTTGGTTATATTCTATTCCAGTTTGTCTACTTGTAGTAGATTTGAGGGCATAGACAGCTATTCCAAAGACAGCAGGATATACTAAGGTAACCATTTTTAATTTCCTAGTAACTTAATCTGAAACACTTTATTGCTTTCGCTGCCTTGTTTTGACTGATTTTATATGAATCTGTTTTGTTCAATTGCTTTCTTGTCTTGACTAATTTTATTCGAATCTGTTGTTTGATAGTATCAAGTCTGAGAGTATAGGCAACTACTCTGAAGACAATAAGATTCACTATGATACCCTCTTATTTGACTATTACCCTCTTTTGAAGTCCTATAATGTCTCCAATGTTTTGTTTTTATTGATTTTGTTCCATACTGCTATGTTCATATTTATTGTACCTGATGATATGGGCAATTCTATGGGAGATAACAAAAGACATCATGGTAACCATTATAGATCCACCTTGTATTATGGTTTTAAATCATGTACTATGTCCATCCTTTTGTTTTGAGCGACCCTATTTTTTTTTTCTTTTCCCTCACTTGGTTTTATTCTTTTCAAAATTAAAAAAAAAGCTTTTTCTGCATCTATAGAAATGATCATGTAATTCTTATTTTTGGCTCTATTGATGTGGTAGATGACTTTTTTTGATTTGCATACATTGAACTATGCCTGCATTCCTGGGATCAATCCTACTTGGTCGAGGTGTATAATCTTGATAATTTGCTGCATTCTGTTTGCCAGTATCATTTTGAGAATTTTTGCATCTATGTTCCTTAGGGAGACTGACCTATAGTTCTCTTTTCTGGCTGGGGCTTTCTCTGGTTTTGGTATTAAAGTAATACTTGCTTCCAGGAATGAGTTAGGGAGAATTGATTCCCTTTCAATTTCATTGAAGAGTTTGAGGAGTGTCAGCATCAAATCTTCAAATTTCTTGTAGAACTCAGCAGTGGATCCATTAGAATCTGGGCTTTTCTTTGTTGGTAAGGTTTTAATCACATTTTCAATTTCACTAATTGAAATTGGGTTATTCAGCAGTTTTACATCTGCTTGATCTAGCTTTAGTATTTCATGTTTCTAGGAATCTGTCCATTTCTGTGTTATCAAACCTATAAGAATAAAGATTTTTGAAATGTATTGATGATCTTCCACTTTTCTTCAGGGTCTGTAGTAATTTGCCCTTTGAATTCCTAATTGTATGAATTTGCACTTTTTTTCCTTTTTAAAATAAGGTTGGCTAGGGGCTTATCAATTTTATTTATTATTTCAAAGAACTAACTCTTTGATTCATTGATTTTTTTGTAATGTTTTCTTAGTCTCTATTGTGGTGATTTCTGTTCTGATCTTTATAATTTTGTCCTTTTTTTTGGCTTTAGGCTTGAATTGCTCTTCTTTTTCTAGATATTTGAGGTGTAAGAACAGATTGTTTATTTATGTTCATTCTGTTTCCTGATGTGGGAATTCACCACAGTAAATTTTCCTCTGAGGACTACTTTCATTGCATCCCACAGGTTCCAGTAAGTTGTATTTGTATTTTCGTTTGCTTGTAGACATAATTTAATTTCTTCTTTAATTTCCTCTGTGACTTACTGATTGGTCACAAGTGTATTATTTAATTTTCATGTGTTTGTGGAGTTTTTTCAATTTCTTTTGTAATTAATTTCTAGTTTCATGGTGCTATGATCAGATAACATGCCTAGGATAGTTTCAATTCTTTTGCATTTACTTAAGCATGTTCTTTTGGCTAATATATGGTCTATTTTAGAGAATGTCCCATGTGCTGCTGAGAAGAATGTGTATTCTGATGTTGTTGGGTGGAACACACTGTACACATCCACTAAGTCCATTTGTTGACAGGTATGCTTCAGTTCTGTTATTTCTTTGCTGATTTTCTGTCTAGTTGATTTGTTTCTCTGTGTCAATGGTGTGTTAAGGTCTCCTGTCAAGACTGTGTTATTGTATATTTTATTTTTCATTTCTGTTAATATTTGTTTTGTATAGCTGGGTGCTCCTGAATTTGGTGCATATATGTTTATGATTGTTATCTCTTCCTCTTGAAGTTTTCCCCTAACTAGTATGTAGTGATCTTCTTTATCTCTTTTGTTCATTCTTGGTTTGAAGTCCACATTGTCTGCAAACAGAATAGCTACTGTGCTTTTTTTTTATTGCATGAAGTATTTTTCCATCTTTGACTTTCAGTCTATGAGTTTCCTTTTGGTTTAGATGGGTTTCTTGTATGCAGCATATGGTTGGATGTTGTTTCTTGATCCATTCTTCCAGTCTGTTTCTTTTAATTGGTGAATTGAGGCCATTTACATTAATGATTATATATATATATATATATATATATATATATATATATATATAAAATTTTTTTTTGACATGTTATCTCCTGATGTTGGTTCTTTACCTTTCCCCTGTGTTTGTTTGCCTTGCTTAGTAGTTTTTTTCCTGTGTCTATCTAGAATGACTTTCAGGATTCTTTGCAAGTTTGATTTGGTTGCCATGAAGTCCTTCAGGTGTCATTTGTTGTGGAAGTATCTTATTTCTCCATCAGTTTTGAAGGACTGTTTTTCAGGGTACATCAGTCTGGGTTGGAAGCCCTTTTCCTTTAGGATCTGACATATTTATCTCCATGCTCTTCTTGACTTTGTTGTTTGTGTTGAGAAGCCTGCTTTGGTTCTGATAGGCTTGCCTTTATAGATGATCTGTCTCTTCTCTCTAACAGCTTTTAATATTCTATTCTTATGTTGCATTTCTGGGATGCTGATTATCATATGTCTGGGTGTAGTTTTATTTTGGTTATGGCTATTTGAAGTTCTATATGATTCACTTATCTGTATGTCATTTTCCATTCTCATGTTTGGGACATTTTTGGCTATTCTGTAAATAGTCTTTTGACATCATTTGTGTTGTCTCTTCTTCATTTATACCTATCAATCTTATGTTGTTTTTCTTTGCATCATCTTGCAGTTGTTGAATATTATTTCCTGGTTCCTTGTTCTTTTTAAAAGATCTTTCCTTTCCTGTTCACTAGCTGCAATCTTGTCTCTTAGGTCTGAAATTCTATCTTCACTTTCATTGAGGTGGTTTTGCCAACTTTCGATGGAATTTTTGATTTCTGGTATATCTCTTTGAATCTGCTTCATGCATTCTATTTGTTTCTTATAATGTTCATTCAGAGTTTCCATCTTTTTGCATTGTTCCTCTAATTTTTTTAACTATGTCTCCTTTAGATGTGTTCAGCATTTTTTTCATTACATTTATGATTTCTTCTTTTACCTGGGAGACTTTCTGATTTGAGTTCCTTTAGAGCTTCCTGGAGTTGTTTCTTTACACCAGTTGTTATTATTTCAGGAATTTCAGGTGTACAGCTTATATTTTGTTCTGTGTCCATGTCTCCTAGGCTTGCTTGGATTGGGTTGAAAGTTTGAGATTACATTTTTCTCTTTCATTTTGTCATTTTCCTATGTTTCCAGGTTTTGAGTGATGTTTCAAAGCTTCCCCCATGTTCTGGGAATCATCTGGCCCACTTTTGGCTCCTGGGGCAAACATCAGGCAACTGCTATCTGCTTGGAGTTCACTGGGTGTGGGCCATTTGGGCCTGCAGGTACTCCTATGTGTCCTCCTGTGGTTTGAGATTGGGGAATGTTCTTACCACCTGGGAGTGATGTTCCAAGGCTTCCTTGTGTGCTGGGTTTCAACCTGTGCATGCTCAGGGTCCTGGATTGAATTCAGGCCCCTGTCAGCTGCTTGGAGTCCACTGGGCATGGCCCAGTTAGACACACTTGGACTTCTGGTGAGTCCTCTGGTGATTTCAGATGTGGGGCATGGCTTACTGGCTGGGAGCTACTTTCCAAGGCTTCCCCATGTGCTGGGTTTCAACCCCCACATGCTCAGGGCCTGGGACTGAATTTAGGCCCCTGCCATCTGCTTGGAGTTCACTGGGAATCTCCAAAAAGTACTTTTAAAATAAAATTTAGCTAACAAAATAGTGAGCAATTGCATTACTAGAATGTCTAACAATCCAAGAAGTAGATTTAACACCCCAAAATTCTTTTGCAATGATAGTTGCATTACTAGAATGTGTAAGAATCCAAGAAGTAGATTTAACATCCCAAAATTCTTTTGCAATGACAGTTTGTGATGTCAGAAGAGAATGTTAGTAATGTGTGCTGTAGATATAATGTTTTGGGAGGATGAGAGGGACAGAAGTCAAAATCTAAGCCATGCCCCTTTCACATGTCCTATTGATATATTTCACATATATTCTCAGGATGAAAGAAAACTGTAAGCAATCAATGTATACCCAGATTTTCAGACATGGAGGTCTAGGGAATCTCACAACTTGAACTTGTGTCTGAGATAGACAAGAACAAGTGCTGTTTCAGGGTCAACTATATAATCAAATGAACAACTCAAACTCAAATTATTCTTATAAATAAACAGAGAGAACTAACCACAAGGAGAAACTCTATATCAAATATGGGGGCTTCTGGGAACAACAAATAACAGAAACAAAAGCATAAAGACATAAGACATAGGACTAAATCAACATAGACCACAGTGTAACATTGATGCAAAAATTAAAAGTACATTTGAAATGCAAACTAAACATGTACAAGAATTATACAGAACTTTGTAACGGAAAAATTTAACATTTCAGTTTAATTAAACCAAGCATTTCTTTTTGTGAGCATAGCTCTCATAGTTTTTTAGAAAGGATTGCAAGTGGCAGCTCAGGAATGAGAGAATTTTAGTTTAGAAGCTACATGATCCTAACTGGAACCAATAGATCTTATAATGTCAGGCATAGTTCCAGGGTCCCTGCAAAAATGTATGTTGGACTCAGAAAACCCTATAGTTATACAATCAGTCATCCAGTGGAAAGCCTCTATCATAAAATAAGTTATATTTCATTATTGTCCTTATAGTCTAGACACATTTTATAATAAAGAATCATTTTTTATTAAAAATAAAAATTAGAAAGTCTCACAGCTGACATTTCATTTTGTTAGGATTGATTTAGAGAAAATAAGTTCAGCATGGTAGTATTTGGTCTTAAAAAAGTATTAATATCTTGTAAAACCATTAAACTTATGGGGAAAGGGCATGACATCAGAGACTTTAAATGCTAAGTACTTTTAATATAGAATTCCAAACAAGTGTACTGTTTAGTTTTTCATATTGGATCATAGACATCACGCAAGGAACCTGAATGGTGTTTGAGAAATGGTCAGCTACACTGTGTGCTTAGTATGGAATTCTCAGAAATTATAAAACATCCTTAGATTCTCAAAAAAGGATTACTAGTCTTTACAGTTTTCTAGCTTATTTTTTATTTTATTTTTTAAATATCATCAACCTGTAGGCAAAACCATATTATTAATGAGGATATGTTAAAGATAGTAGTTGAGTGAGTTACAATTTTTGGCTGTATTATATTGATTTTTTTAATTTTTATTTTTTTTACACTGAATATTTTAAAACTATATCAATGTTATTGGCACATGTTTACCTTCTTGGTTCAAAAAATAATTTACCTGAGGAAAAATTAAAACTCATCTCAGAACTAAATCAAATAGAAAACTAACACTTTGATTTTTCAGAAAAGATTTTACACCAACTTTCAAGTAGCATAAGGTAAAAAATCTGAATTACAATAAACAATATTAGATATATATTTAGGACAGAGGAAACAAGTATAAAGGATAAATTAAAATAATTTTACTTCTGAAAATTGATGTAGAATTGGAGGAGAGCACAACTATAAACTTTAAAAAATAGTTTTAAGTATCATCTCTAAATATAGAGCAATAAGCCTAGAAATTGAAAACAAAAAGATAATTAAATCCCCCTAATTATTGGTAAGTGAATTAATTTATCATTAAATAAAGTGTGGCTCAAAGAAGAAAATCACAATACATTTAGGAAACAAGTGAAAGATAAGAAAAATTCAGTATATAAAAACTCACTGTAAACATAGTTTTATAGGGAAATTAATAAATTCACACAGTGAAAAATGCTAAAAAGTAATAAGATTTGGATTAATTTTAATGAGCTAAAGAAGAATGGTACTATAAAGTACATGGTGTAGAAAGCAAAGAATTATAGAAGTAATAAATACTCAAATAGAACATCAGTTCACAGTGGAGAATAATACAGCCCAATATTTGTTTTCTTACAGTGAGTTTTCATGGAGAAACAGAAATGTACATGAGGAAGATAAAATGAAATATAACTATAGATTTTGCAGATATTGTTAGGAATATATGATTTTTACAAGAAATTGTATTGTAAATATTTTCTGTTTGTTAGTGTATATTATTTATATAGAAATGAGTTTTACTTTCTTGTATTGATTTTGTATCCTGATATATTGCTGAATTTTGTTAGTGATTCTAGGAGTCTTTTGGTGGATTTTTTGGTTGTTCTACAATGGATCATTCTAGGTGCAAATAATAGTTTGAGATCTTCCTTTCCTATGCATATCCTTTTTTAAAAAAAGGTTATTTGGGATTTGTACATGTGGTAAAGTATGATTTTCATTGTAGCCTTTACAATAAAAACAAAACCAAACCCCAAGAAAGGTATAAATCAGTACATATTTTCTTACAAAAATGGAAAATATATAAAATATACATACAATATCTATCTTTAATTTATAAATTCATTTTTTTGCTTAATTGCTCCAGCTAATGGTTTGAGTATTATGTTGAAAAAGAGTGGTGACAGTTGACATTCTTATCTTGTTCTTGATTTGAGAAGGGAAGTTTTCAGTTTTTCCCTTTTAATATGGTGCAGGTAACAGGTTTATCATGAATGGCTTTTATCAAATTGAGATAAGGTCCTTGTTTTGGTTTCTTTCTCTTGTTTCTGAGACAAAATACTTGATTCCCAAAATGAAGGAAGGAAAGGTTTATTTAGCTTACTATTTTTGGAAGTTTTAGTTCATACTCAGCTGGCTCCAAGGCAGTGTGGTGCAGTCATTCACTGGAACTGAGAGCAACAAGACCAAAAGAGCAAAAGGGAAAAATACTCCTATTAGGAGCCATTGAAGCTAGAAAGTGACCATATGTGCAAGGCTGGAGCATGACCATTGCAAGAACAAAGAATGCCCAGGGCAAGCCACGTGAAGAAGCTGCTTCAGCCCAGAAAACACCTAGCCCAGAGGGTTGCCCAGTATCATATGACATTAAATTGCTAAAAGGTATAAATAAATTGCTAAAAGTTATGAATAAATGCCCCTACAGTGAGGGGGCAGTTCCTTTCCTCTCATCAGGATAGTAAGGGCTCCATCTAACCCCAGTTTTGTCTCTTTGTTTTCTCATCCTCTTGTGATCCTTCAACCCAAGAACCTCAAAAGCTACAGCTGGTCACTACACACTCCTCTTTCTCTCCCTTATAGTGTATGCCAACTATCCAAACCCCGTGGGTGCAGTACTCACACAACCAAGCCTGGCTCTAGACAATGAACCAACCAAAATCCTAGATTCAGCCACCTCCATGACTACATGAGGCTTTGGGTTGAGGGACACCCAGACACAAACTTAATAGTCCTTCAATACCTATATACTTCAGGTTTATTTTTTTTTTAAATCATGAAAGCATGTTGGATTTTGTCAGTCTTTTTCTGGCTCTTGAGATGACACATCAGTTTTGACCTTACTTCTTTTTATATGACTTATCATATTTATTGATTTATGAATCATCCTTGCATCCCTGGTGTGAAATGTACTTGGTGATGAAATACGGTCTTTTTGATGAATCATTGCATTCTGTTTGCCAGTATCTTGTTGAAAATTTTTGTATCTATATTCATTTAAGAGATTGACTATATTTCTCTTTTGCTTGAATCTTTGTATGGTTTTAGAATAAGCATAATGCTAGCTTCAGGAATGACTTTGGGAATGGTCCTTTCCTCTTGATTTCATTAAAGAGTTTGAAGAGTGTTGGTGTTAGTCCCTGAAGATTTTGTAGAATTCAATACTGAATTAATTCAAACTTGAAGTTTGCTTGTCTGTAGGTTTTTTTAAATTGCTGCTTTAATTTCATTGATTGTTATTGGATTATTCAGTTTTTACATCTTCTTGGTTCAGTTTTTGTAATTCACATATATTTAAGAATCTCTTGTTTGAATTTTCCAATTTTTTGGCTTAAAGGTTTGTGAAAGTGTGGTTAATAATCTTAATTTCAATAGCGTCCTTGTGATTTCATTTTCTTGTTTCTAAAGGTCATCTATTTTGCTTATTCTTTTATAAGATTACCTCTTTGAGTTCATTAATTTTTTGTATTTTTTTTTTGGTCTCAGTTTCATTGATTGCTAATCTGATCTTTGTAGTTTCCCCCCTTGTACTACCTTTGGGTTTGTTCTTATTTTTTTAGGACCTCATTATTTGCTTGGGTTTACTCTGTTTTTCTGATGTGAGCATGCAAAGTTATAACATTCCTCTACGGATTGTTTTCATTTATTTCATAAATTCTAGTATATTTTACTGGCATTAATGTGTAGTTCTAGAAAGTTATTTTTGCTTTGATTTCTTCTATAACACATTGATTATTTAAATTATTTAAATACTGTCTACTTTTCAGGCATTTACATATTTTCTGTGCTTCTTTTGACATTGATTTGTAGTTTCATTGCACTAGGATCTGATATTATGCTTGGTAGTTTAATTTCTTTTGAATTTACTTAGCTTGCTCTATTGGCTAGTATGTGGTTTATTTTGGGGAAAGTGCCAAATGCTGCTGAGAATGTGTGTTCTGTTGTTGTTGGATGGAACACTGTTGATATCTATTAAATCTCTTCAAAATTTTTTAAATTAATTTATTATTTTTTTGACTATTTTTCCTCAACATGTACTAGTGATTTTATTTTATTTTTTAAAAATTTGAACATGTGGGTCTAGTGGCTTGGAAAAGTCTTATTTGTTCTTTTGTTTGTCTAGTTGATCTGTGCATTTTTGATAGTGAAGTATTGAAGTCCCCCACTATAATTTTGATTATGTTTATCTGATCTTTTCTGTGAAGTAGTAATTATTTTATGAAGTTGGGCTTCCCACTGGTTGGTTCATATATATTAATAATTTTTTCTCTTCCCATTGGATTGTTCCCTTAGCTAATATTTAGTGGTCATCTTTTTCTCCTACGGTCAGTTTTGGCTTGAAGTCCACTTTGCCTGAATCTAGAATAGCTACCCCTGCTTTTTTGTTGTTTGTTTCCCATTCCCTGGTATATGATTTTCTAATATTTTGATTTTTAGTCTATGAACTTCTTTTTGCTTTAAATGTGTTTTTTTTAGATACAGTTCATCATTAGATTTTGTTTCTTGATCCATTCTGCCACTTTGTGTCTTTTGTTTGGGAACTGAGACCATTCACATTGAGAAGTATTGCTCAGGTATATTATTTGTGCAATTGCATTATGTTTCTGCTGTTGATTTCTTTTTTTCCACTCTTCTTTTTTTTATTTAAAGAGAAAAAAACAGGAAAAAGGTAGAAATATTTCAAAATTTCAAGAAAAGAAGATAAACAGTAAGAAATCACTAGTTGATACATTACATATTATTCTTTTATAAAGTTATTCAAGTTACAGAATTAAAGCACACAAAGTGGACACTAAAGCAGTGAGAGTGCAAAGAGATCTGTTCAACAATCCAACAAGAACCTAGAAATATGGTCATCAATCCCACACACCTAAACATACATGCAGCTATATCTTTTATAGCATTTCCTATTTCCTCTTTTTTTTACAATAGCAATTATACATTCTTAAAATTTTATTTAAAGAGAAGAAAAAAAACAAAACAGAAAAAAGGGTAGGAACAATACAGAATTCTAAGAAAGAAAGAAAAAGGAGAATGAGAAAAAGCCCCAGTAAGAAATCAGTAATTTATAAATTATGTACTGTCATCCTGGATGTAGCTGTTCAAGTTACAAAGTTAAAGAGTACATAGTAAATATACAAACAGTCAGACTGCAAACAGTTTTGCTCAAAGACCCCACAAAGATTCAGCAATATGGTCATCTATTTTACACACTCAAACTTACATGCAGTTATATCCCTCAGAGCACTTTCTTTTCCTCTCTTTTTTACAATAGCAATTACACATTTTGGTTTTATTACACTTGTAGTTCTTATTTACTTTTTACACTAGAGACACAATATGATATTTATAAATATGATTCTTATTTATTTCACTAATGAATTTAGTCTCAAGTTGTCTCCATTTGCCCATAAAGGCCTCAAGATCATCCTTTTTTATAACTGAATAATATTCCATTGTATAAAAATGCCACATCTTTTTCATCCACTCTGCAGTTGATGGGAATCTTGGTTGTTTCCAGGATTTAGCTATTACAAATTATGCAGCTATGAACATGGGTGCACATATATCACTGTGATATGAACTTTTCATTTCTTTGGGGAAAATACCCAGGAGGGGGATAGCTGGATTGAATGGAGCCTCCAAGCCTAGTCTTCGGAGAATTCTCCATATGGATTTCCATAATGGTTGCACCAGTACACATTTCCACCAACAATGGAACAGTGTTCCTTTATCCCTGCAGCCTCGCCAACATTTGTTATCAGTTGATTTCTTGATGGCAGTTATTTTTTCTGGAGTAAGGTAGAATCTCAATGCTGTTTTAATTTGCATTTCTCAAATGACCAGTGATGGTGAACATTTCCTTATGTATTTATTTGCCATTTGTATATTTTTCTCTGAGAACTGTGTGTTCATCTCAGATGCCCATTTTTGGAGAGGGTCTTTGAATTTGGTGGGCTTGATGTTTTTCAATTCTTTATATATTCTGGACACAAGTCCTTTGTCTGAGGGGTTGCTGGTTAAAATTTTTTCCCACTCTGTTGGTTTTCTTTTCACTCTGTTGGTGATTTCCCTTGAAGTGCAGAAACTTTTCAATGATGTGAGATCCCATTTGTTGATTCTTTGAAGAGTTTCCCGTGCAGTTTGCGCTTGGTTCATGAATTCTCTGCCTACCCCTATGTCTCCAAGACTTCTACCTACCTTGTATTCCAGTAGATTTAGTGTTTCTGTTTTAATATTGAGGTCTTTGATCCATTTAGACTTTAGCTTTGTGCTTGGTGATATGCATGGATCTAGTTTCAGTCTTCAGCATATAGAGAGCCAATTTTTCCAACACCATTTATTAAAGAGATAGTTGTGCTTGCATCTTCTAATCTGTTCCATTGATCCTCAGGTCTATTTCTTTGCAGGTACCAAGCTGATTTTATCACTGTGGCTTTATAGTGCTGTTTCAAGTCAGGAATTGAGATGCCTCCTGCCTTGCTTTTGTTGCCTAGAATTGCCTTTGCTGTTCTAGGTTTCTTCTGTTTCCAAATGAATTTTAGTAGTGTGTTCTCTAGATCTGTGAGGTATATCAATGGAATTTTGATTGGGATTGTGTAAAATCTGTATAACAGTTTTGGGAGTATGGCCATTTTCACAATGCTGGTTCTTCCTAACCAAGAGCAAGGAATGTCCTTCCATTTTCTAATATCCTCTTCATTCTCCTTTTTCAGTGTAGTATAATTTTCAGCATATAGGTCTTCTACATTTTTAGTTAGATTGATTCCTAAGTATTTCATTTTTTTACATGTTATTGTAAAGGGCGATATTTCCATAATTTCTCTCTCAGTGAGTTTTTTGTTTGTGTACAGGAATGCTATTGATTTTTGAGCATTGACTTTGTATCCATCTACACTGCTGAACTTGTTTATTACCTCTAGCAGTCTTTTAATGGATTTTTTTGGGTCTTCTATATAGAGTATCATGTTATCTCCAAATAGTGATAATTTAACTACTTTCTTTCCAATCTTTACTCCCTTTATTTCTCTCTCTTGTCTGATTGCCCTGGCTAGTGTTTCCAGAACTATGCTGAAAAGGAGTGGTGATAGTGAACAACCTTGTCTTGTTCCTGATTTTAAAGTGAAAGCTTTCAGCTTTTGTCCATTTAGTGTAATGTTGGCTGTTGGTTTGTCATAGATGGTGTTTATAAGGTTGAGGTAGACGCCGTGTATTCTGAGTTTCTGAAGGTTTTTTATCATGAACATGTGTTGGACTTTGTCGAAAGCTTTTTCTGCATCTATTGAGATCACCATGTGTTTTTTGTTTTTGGCACTGTTGATGTGGTGTATTACATTTATTGATTTGTGTATGTTAAACCATCCCTGCATTCCTGGAATGAACCCCACTTGGTCATGATGTATAATCTTCTTGATGATTTGCTGCATTCTATTTGCCAGTATTTTGTTGAGAATCTTTGCATCAATGTTCATTAGTGAGATTGGCCTATAGTTCTCTTTTTTGGTTGGATCTTTCTCTGGTTTTGGTATCAGAGTAATACTTGCCTCTAGAAATCTGTCCATTTCCTCTGTGTTTTCCACTCTATGTGAGTAGAGATTTTCAAAGTAGGTACTCACGATCTTTTGAATTTCCATGGGATCTGTAGTAATTTCTCCCTTTTCAGTTCTTATTGCATGAATTTGGGTTTTTTTCTTTCTTTCTCTTGACAAGGTTAGCTAGGGGTTTGTCAATTTTGTTTATTCTCTCAAAAACCCAGCTTTTTGATTCATTAATTATTTGTATTGTTTTTTTTTTTAGTTTCAATTGCATTTATTTTTGCTCTAATCTTTAAAGTTTCCTCTTTTCTATGAGCTTTGGGTTTAGCTTGCTCTTCTTTTTCTAGAATCTTGAGATGGAGCATTAGGTTGTTTATTTGTGCTCGTTCTGTTTTCTTGGTATGACAGTTTATTGCTATATATTTCCCTGTTAAGACTGCTTTCATTGCATCCCACAGATTACAGTATGTTGTTTCTATATTTTCATTGAATTGTAGGTATTGTTTTATTTCTTCTTTAATTTCATCTGTAGCCCACTGGTTGTTCAAAAAGCTGTTATTTAATTTCCATGTATTTATGCAGGTTTTATAATTTCTTTTGCCATTAATTTCCAATTTCAGTGCACTACGGTCAGAAATTATGCATGGTATGATTTCAATACCTTTGCATTTACTTAAGAATGTTTTATGGGATAATATATGGTCTATTTTGGAGAATGTCCCATGTGCAGCTGAGAAGAATGTGTATTCTGATGTGGTTGGGTGGAACACTCTGTAAACATCTACTAAGTCCATTTGCTCACAGGTATGATTCAGTTCTGTTATTTCTTTGCTAACTTTTTTTCTAGTGGATCTATCTCTTTGTGACAATGGGCTGTTAAGATCTCCTGTTATAATTGTGTTCTTGTGTATTTGGTTTTTCTTGTCCATTAGTATCTGTCTTATATAGTTAGGTGCTCCTGTATTTGGCACATATATATTTATAATTGTTAGTTCTTCCTCTTTAGTTTTACCACTAACAAGTATGTAGTGACCTTCTCTATCTCTTTTAATCATTTTAGGTTTGAAGTTCACTTTGTCTACAAATAGAATAGCTACCTCTGCTTTTTTTCTGGGTTCCTGTTGCATGGAATACTGTTTTCCATCCTTTGACTTTTAATATATGAGTTTCCTTTTGGGTCAGATGTATTTCTTGTACACAGCATATTGTGGGGTCCTGTTTCTTGATCAATTCTGTCAATCTATTTCTTTTTATAGGTGAATTGAGGCTATTTATATTTATGGATATCATTGATATGTACTGGCTTGACTTTGCCATGTTATGTTCCAGTTGTTTCTTTCTACTTTTCCTCTTATTTCATTGCTTATCATACCTGGTGGTTTCTTTCTGTTGTTGTTTTGGGCATTGTAGTCATTTTTATCTCTGCCTAGTATGTCTTTCAGTACTCTTTCTAGGGTTGGTTTGGTGGACATGAATTTCTTCAGTTGTTCTTTGTCATGGAAGTATCTTGTTTCTCCATTAAATTTGAATGAAAGTTTTGCTGGGTACATCATTCTGGGTTGAAGGTTGTTTTCTTTCAGGGCTTGAAATACCTCACTCCAAGCTCTTCTTGACTTGAGTGTTTGTGCTGAGAAGTCTGCCGTGATTCTGATGGTCTTTCCTTGATAGGTGAGTTGTGTCTTTTCTCTGACAGCTTTTAATATTCTGTTTTTATGCTGTATGTCTGAGATCTTAATTATTATGTGTCTGGGTGTGGATTTATGTTGATTGTGACTGTTTGATGTTCTATATGCCTCACTTATCTGCACATCAGATTCATTCCCCATGTTTGGGAAATTTCCTGCTATTATTTCTGTAAATACTTTACGTATGTCATTTGCCTGGACTCCTGTAGCTTCACTAATGCCCATTATTCTTATATTATTGCTCTTGGCATCATCATGAAGCTTCATGCTGCTTTGTTATTTTTAAAAGTTCTATACTTTCCTGATCAATAACTCTGACCCTATCCTCAAGGTCCAAAATCCTATCCTCAGCTTCCTTTAGGTAGCTTTGCATGCTTTCAATAGAATTTTTTGTTTCTTGGATGTCTTTTTGAGTTTGTTTCATGAATTCTGCTTGTTTTCTATATTGTTCATTCAAAGTTTCAATCAGTTTCCCATGCTCATGTACTTTTTTCTCTAGTTCTTTAGCTGCATTCAACAACTTCTTTACTAAAGTTGTTATTTCTATCTTTACATGGCAGAGTACTTCCAATTTGATTTCCTCTATAGCCTGATGCAGTTGTTTTTTATTTCACTGGCTATCTTTTCAGAGATTCCTGGTGTGTTACTTTTGGGGTCCTCTATTTCAATGTCTCCTATACTTGCTTTTGGTGAACTATGTGTTTGAGACTGTATTTTGCTTTTTGGTTTTGTCATTTTTCACTGTGCCTGGTGTTTTCTATGTGTAAGAGGGGATCACACACACTCGTTTCAGACACACCAAAGTCTTACAGTTGGTTGGAGGGGGTGTTACTACTGGCCCTATTTATCCCCTGTACACCTCTATTTTAGGGGTATACTCACCACATTGATAGAGTCTATCTGGTGTAATCCAATGTTTGCCACCTGGGAGCAAAATTCAAAATTTTCTCACACTAACTGGATCCTGCTGAGTTCTTCTGATGTTCCAGGTGGGAGGGCAAGCCCATCTGTAGCAGTCCAGGGCAGTTTTCAGTCTTGGGCGGGCCTCCTCAATGTTCCCATTGGCAGGGCAGGCCCACAGGGGAGGTTCCATGTAGCCTACCCCTGAGGCAGGCTTGTACTGAGTTCCTGGTGGCAGGGCGGGCTCTTGGTGGAAGTTCCGGGTAGCCTCTCCACTCTTCTTAATTGTTCATCTTTCCTTATGTATTAATTCTATTAGACCTTTTTTATTGTTTGCTTCATAGTCTTTTTCTTGTTTGTGCTTGAGAATTTTTGGTGTGCTAATTTGTGGTCATGAATTTTTTTTTTTTTTTTTTTTTTGCATACTGGGGATTGAATTTATGGCTTCACACTTGCAAGGCAGGCACTTAGGCTGCTGAGCTTAATCCCCAGCCCCTGGTCATGAATTTTGTAAGGTCATGAAAATACCTTATTTTTCCAACAAATTTGGAAGATTGTTTTGCAGGACATATCAGCCTGAGTTGGAAATTATTTTCTTTTCTCCTGGCCTTTAAGGATTTTGTTAGAATTATGCTCTAATTTTAATTCTACTAATTTTCTCGAATTGTTTTTAAGATTGTATTCTTGTGTGGAACTTTCTGGATTTTTGACTGTAAGGTGTCATGGAGAGTTTTTTTTTTCCTTTATTGTGGCTATTCGAAGTTCTACATACTTCAGTTATGTGTACATTAAATTATTTCCTGTTATTAAGAATGCTATATATTATTATTTTAGTAAATAGGTTTTTAATGCATTTTTGCTCTTTTGATTTTTCACTAATTTCATTTAATCTTAGATTAGATTTTTTATGTTATCTAGAACTTGTTAATTTCATTTTTCATGTTCTCTTGTTGTTCTCTTGTTGTTTTAAAGGTATTTCTCAATAATCTTTTTACTGATATCAGCTCTATTATCTAGTTCTGTCCTCATACTGGTTACTTCTGATATCATATTTTTAATAGAATTTTCAATTTATTGCATTTCTTTGTAGAACTTCTAATGGTCTCTTATTCACTTTTATGTTAGTCATTCATATCTTGCATCATTTTGTTTAGGTATGCTAGTTTTTTTTTTTACTTTAAAGGGAAAAAAACAAAAACTGATACAGAATTTAAAGACAAGATAGCAGGAGATTAGCAATGGTTAATATATTACATACTGTTATCTTCAAAGTAGTTGCTCAGAGTATAGGATATGGGCATGATCAAACAGTATAAGCACAAACCATTCCTTTCAATGAGCAAATAGATATTAGTGCAATTATCTTAGCTATCATCTATCTATCTGATATATTTTCTTTTCATTTCCTTCTTTTCTCCTTTCCTCAGTAGCAGTTGTTCTTTATTTTTGAGCAGTTTCTTCTCCTTTCACAGTATCTCTTGTGCATTTTGGATCTTATTTTCACTTTCAGTTTCTTACACTAGTGAGACAATATGATGATGTTTACACATGTGAGTCATTTATTTCACTTTTGAGTATGGTCTTGAGTTGCATCCATTTACCTATAAAAGCCTTCAGTTTATCCTTCTTTATAGCTGGGTAATACTTCATTGTAAAAAATACCATATCTTTTTTTATCCATTCCTCATTTGATAGACATGTGAGTTGTTTCTAAGATTTAGCTATTATAAACTGTGTTGCTATAAACATAGGTGCAGATATATTACTGTGATGTGATTTTTTTAATTCTTCTGGGAAAATATCCAGAAGGGGAATAGCTGGCTAGAATGGGGTTTTCAATAAAAGTTTTAAAGGAATCTCCACACTGATTTCCACAGCGGTTGTACCAGTCTACACTCCCACCAACAGTGGAAAAGTGTTTCTTTTTCCTCACAGCCCCCCAGCATTCATTATTGGTTAATTTCTTGATGATAGCCATTCTTTCTGGGGTGAGACAGAAGCTGTTTTGTTTTATTTTGCATTTCTCAAATGACCGATATCGTTGAACATTTTTTCATACATTCATTTGCCATTTGTATTTCTTCATCTAGTAAGTGTATATTCATCTCAGATGCCCACTTTTGGATTGGCTATTTGAATTTGGGAAACTTGATTTTTTCCCAATTCTTAAATGTTCTAGATAGAAATCTTTTGTCTGAGGAACAGTTGACTAAAATTCTTTCCCACTCTGTGAATTTTCTTTTCACTGTGTTGGTGAATTTCTTTTATGTGCAAAAACTTTTAATAAGCCAACTAGCCAGCCTTTCTGGTAGGCTGCAGAAGCCGTGCAGGTTTGTTCCAGGAAGACAAAATTCAGTGCCTCCCATGAGCCTACCAGTGCAGAAGCTCTGAATCAAACACTCCCCCTACCCTCCAGCTAGTGGGTTTGGAGCTAGTGGGTTTGGAGGACAGGCTGAGTTGATAGTAGCTAAGGTACAAAAAGCAACTAAATGCTTGTATTGTTGGTTGATTATACAGGCCTGGGGTCAGAGTTCTGAGCATCTCTTGGGAGGATAAGAGTATGCAATATAGCAAATATGGGGGATTTCTTGTTATCTTGTCTTTGAAATCCAATATTGTTCTCACTGTTTTGCTTTGTTCTAATTAATTGTTTTGCTTTATTCAAAATTCTGTTTTGATTGGTTTTATTCTGTTCTGTTCTTGGCTTGATTTTTCTATACCTGATGGAATGGGCAATAATTGTGAAGATAACAAGATATACTATGGTAGCTATTATTGTTTTCCTAGTATCCTGCTTTGAAGTTCTGTACCAGTTTTGCTGCTTTGTTTTGATTGGCTTTCTTCTGTTTTATTTTGTTGGATTTTACTATCTTTAAAATAAAAAAAAACCTTTTTGTAATAAGATGGGATCCTAGTTGTTAATTCTTTGAAGTACTTCCCTTTTAGTTTTTTTTTTTTAATGAACTCTCTGCCTACCCCTATGCCTTCAAGGTTTCTACTTATTTTCTCTTCCAGTAGATTTAGAGTTTCTGTTTTAATATTTAGATCTTTGATCCATTTTGACTTTGATTTAGTGCATGGTGACAGACATGGGTCAATTTTAGTCTTAGGAATATGGAAAGTCAGTTTTTCCAGCACCATTTATTAAAGAGGCTATCATTCTTTCTTTTAGTGAACATACTTGGTTCTTTTATTGGTGATAAACTGGCTGAGTGTGTTTGTAATCATGTATGCATCTTCTAATCTGTGTCCACTGATCCTCAAGTCTGTTTTTTTTTTTTTTTACACTACTGTTTTTTCAGAGTAGCTTTGTAGTACAATTTCAAGTCAGGGTTCTGATGCCTCCTGCTTTGCCTTTGTTGCCCAGGATTGTCTTTGTTATTCTAGGTCTCTTCTGTTTCCAAATGAATTTTAGGAATATTTTCTCTAGATCAGTGAGTTATGCTAATGGAATTTTGATCAGGATTCCATTAAATCTGTGTGACAGTTTTAGAAGTATGGCCATTTTCACAGTGTTGGTTCTTCCTATTCATGAGCAAGGGACAATTATAAAATATATGTTATACTTTCCAGTAATTGTTAAATGAAAGTGACAAAGTTGTGTATGAAGATTTAGATAGAAACAAAAGAATAAATTGTCCACTTGAGAATTGACAGTCTTGAAAGTTCATTTTGTGTGAATTTAATGTCCACTACAAAAAATAATGATGCTCCATGATGATTTTGAATTCATGTTTAGCTCTCTAGTGTCTTCAGAGGTTTATCCTCAAAAGACAATGAAAGGTAGCTTATAAATATTATGAATCAGCCTTGTTGCAAAAAGATTACTGAATTCCAGGAGGTAAGACTTTGGCTTTTGTTAATGAATCTGACTTACTTATTTTCATTTACCATTTGAGAAAACTTTGGTTGACTTTCTCTGTTTCTACCATTACTTTTGGTTGAATAAACCACAATCCAAGTTGCCAAGATTCTTCACCTATTTATCCATAAGAAAGACAACCACATAGTCTTTCAGCACATACTTGGGAATCTGCCAAAAGCTTTGGGATGTTTTGGGTATTTGTTGATGCTTAAAGATTTAAACTGAAGACTTAAAATGTAAAAATTAAAAAAAAACTATAAAAAGACTTGATACATGAATCTAAATACTTTAGATTAAAGATAAGTATAGAAAAAACTTGGCTTATATACTCAGAAAATTTTAAAATGTGGGACAGTGTGGTCATGACCTCACTGATCATCCTTATTCTTTATAGTCTAGCTACATAAAATACTGAAATTAATATTGATTCATGCTGCAAAAATATCCATCAGAAATAATTAGTTTAATAGAAAATGCTTTAATTCTTTCAAATGAATTTAGTTTTTCAAATTAAATGTTTTTCAAGCTACAAAATAGAGCAATATTTTCAATTTAAAATATGTAAAAAATATCCAATGAATGTATAGTAGATGACTTCATTTATACCCCTAACTTAAAATTTTTGTCTGGTTTAGTATTAAAAACCATTTTATTTCTTCTTATTAAATATAGTCACATTTAACTGATAGATAACTGTGAAGTGTATAAAAACAGAGTAGTATATGGCTTGGTTACACATTAGCTGTCCGAAGGCCTACATGAACCTGTTATTCAATCGTTGTCAGATGTATTGGACTTCATAGTGACTATTATTTAACTACACTTCTTAGTTAATAAATGAATATGCAATCAGACATCCTGGGATTTATATACTAACTTAACACTTGCTGTGAATCCTTGTACAATTTATACAATATCATTAAGAATCCACTAACTAGCTAAAAAATATTGATGAGCATAGAAGTACCATTTGGTGGAAAATATAATAAAATATACTTATAAGTATGCACATACATATATATATAATTCTTTGATGTATACTTACCATTTATAAAACACATAATGAAGTTTGCCATCATATGAGTTTTTATTGGAAAAACCTATGCATATAATCTTACTCTTTTTCTTTCAGTTTTGTGCATTACAATATCATGGCCAATGAAGTTTATGTGAGGTGTGACTATTGCTATTTGAAAACTTTTCTCCAATATCCTCTGCATTCATTTGTGGTTCTCTTATTGGTTTGTATTTTTTACATTCAGCTTTAATGTCATTTTAAGTGCAATTTTAGAAATAATATAATATTTAAAGAAAAAGATCAATGAAGAAAATTTTTCAAGTTCTGTTAAGAAATCATTTTTAATATTAAAGATAGACTCATCATTCCATATAATCAAATATCCTTATTTATAAAGACAGTCCATAAGTGTTAATGAAAATGAAACCATCATATTTATAAATTTTTTCATATAGTGATTAATCAGAGATTTATTTTTCAGCTGCTACATTGACTCATGGATTTACTTATGGATGAGAACCACACTGCAGTAACAGAGTTCATTTTGTTGGGTTTAACAAATGATCCAATCCTTAAAAAAACCCTCTTTGTGATCATCCTGTGCATCCACCTGGTGACCATATCTGGTAATCTCAGCATAATCATTCTTATCAGCCTCTGTTCAGAACTCCACCATCCCATGTACTTTTTTTTGAGCAACCTGGCTTTTGCTGACATAGGCTTCTCATTTTCTGTCACACCCAATATGCTTGTAAACTTCCTAGTGGAAAAAAGTACAATCTCCTATGTTGCATGTGGCATCCAGCTGGGTTCAACTGGATTATTTGGAGCAGCTGAGTGCATCCTGCTGGCTGCCATGGCCTATGATCGTTTTGTGGCAATCTGGAACCCACTGCTTTATTCAGCCAAAATATCTACACAATTATGTATCCAGTTACTTGTTGTGGTTTACACAGGTGGTTTTATTAATGCTTCATTCTTTACTTTTTCCTTCTTTTCTTTATCCTTTTGTGGGCCAAATAGAGTCAATCATTTTTTCTGTGATTTTGCTCCTCTAGTCGAGCTCTCTTGTTTTGATGTCAGTGTCCCTGCAGTTGCTCCCTCATTTTGTGCAGGTGCTATCATTGTGTTCTCAGTGTTTGTCATAGCCGTTTCCTACATCTACATCCTCATCACCATCCTGAAGATGCGTTCCACTGAGGGGCGCCGCAAAGCCTTCTCCACCTGCACCTCCCACCTCACTACAGTGACTCTCTACTTTGGAACCATTTTCTTCATTTATGTGATGCCCAAGTCCAGCTACTCTACCGATCAGAACAAAATAGTGTCTGTGTTCTACATGGTGGTGATTCCCGTGTTGAACCCCCTCATCTACAGTCTCAGGAACAA
>PVLA01014593.1:0-29612 GCA_004027455.1 Hydrochoerus hydrochaeris | reverse complement strand
TGAACATGGGTGCACATATATCACTGTGATATGAACTTTTCAGTTCTGTGGGGAAAATGCCCAGGAGGGGAATAGTTGGATTGAATGGGGCTTCCAATCCTAGTCTTCTGAGAATTCTCCATATGGATTTCCATAGTGGTTGCACGAGTCTACATTCCCACCAAGAGTGGAGCACTGTTGCTTTTTCCCCACAGCCTTGCCAACAGTTTTTATCACTTGATTTCTTGAAGGCAGCTATTCTTTCCTGAGTAAGGTGGAATCTCAAAGTTGTTTTAATTTGCATTTCTCAAATGACCAGTGATGGTGAACATTTCTTCATGCATTTATTTGACATTTGTATATCTTTCTATGAGAACTGTGTGTTCATCTCAGATGCCCATTTTTGGAGAGGTTCTTTCAATTTGGGGGGCTTGATGTCTTTCAATTCTTTATATATTCTGGACACAAGCCCTTTGTCTGAGGGCTTGCTGGCAAAAATTCTTTCCCACTCTATGGGTTTGCTTTTCACTCTGTTGTTGATTTGTTTGAAGTACAGAAATTTATCAATAATATGAGATCCCATTTGTTGATTCTTTGAAGTGTTTCCCATGCAATTTGCCTTTTGTTCATGAATTTTCTGCCTACCTATATGTCTCCAAGACTTCTATCTACCTTGTCTTCCAGTAGATTTAGTGTTTCTGTTCTAATATTTAGTTCTTTGATCCATTTAGACTTTAGTTTTGTGCATGGTGTTATGCTTGCATCTAGTTTCAGTCTTCTGCATGTAGAGAGCCAATTTTTCCAACACCATTTATTAAAGAGACTATCCTTCTTCCAGTGGACATATTTAGCCCCTTTGTCAAATATCAGGTGCCTTAGTGTCTTTGTAGTTGTACTTGCATCTTCTAATCTGTTCCATTGATCTTCAGGTCTTCTTCTTTGCCATTACCAAGCTGATTTTATCACTGTGGCTTTATAGTACTGTTTCAAGTCAGGAATTGAGATGCCTCCTACCTTGCTTTTGTCGCCTGGAATTGACTTTGCTATTCTACATTTCTTTTGCTTCCAAATGAATTTTAGTAGTGCTTTATCTGGATCTGTGAGGTATGTCAATGGTAGTTTGATTGGGATTGCATTAAATCTGTACAATAGTTTTGGGTGTATGGCCATTTTCACAATGTTGGCTATTCCTAGACAAGAGCAAGGAATATATTTCCATATTCTAATATCCTCTTCAGCTTCCTTTTTCAGTGTAGTATAATTTTTAGCATATAGGCCTTTTACAATTTTAGTTAGGTTGATTCCTATGTATTTCATTTTTCTATGTTATTGCAAAGGGTGATATTTCCCTAATTTGTCTCTCAGTAAGTTTTTGTTTGTGTACAAGAATGCTATTGATTTTTGAGCATTGACTTTGTATCTAGCTACACTGCTGAACTTGATATTAACTCTAGTAGTTTTTTAATGGTGTTTTTTGGTTCTTCTATGTAGAGTATCATGTCATCTGCAAATAGTGATAATTTAACTTCTTCCTTTCCTAACTTTACTCCTTTTATTTCTCTGTCTTGTCTGATTGCCCTGGTTAATATTTCCAGAACTATATTGCACGGGATTGGTGATAGTGGACATCTTTGTCTTGTTCCTGATTTTAAAGTGAAAGCTTTCAGTTTCTCTCCATTTAGTATGTCTTGGCTGTTGGTTTGTCATAGATGGCCTTTACAAGGTTGAGGTAGACACCGTGTATTCCGAGTTTCTGAAGGGTTTTTATCATGAACATGTGTTGGAGTTTGTCAAAAGCTTTTTCTGCATCTATTGAGATGACCATGTGGTTTTTGTTTTTGACTCTGTTGATATGGTGTATTACATTTACTGGTTTGTGTACGTTAAACCATCCCTGAATTCCTTTAATGAAATCCACTTGGTCATGATGTATAATATTCTTGATGATTTGCTGCATTCTATTTGCCAGTATTTTGTTGAGAATCTTTGCATCAATGTTCATTAGTGATATTGGCCTACAGTTCTCTTTTTTGGTTGGATCTCTCTCTGCTTTTGGTATGAGAGAAATACTTGCCTCCAGGAATGATTTAGGGAGGATTGCTTTTTTTCTCGACTTTATTGTAGAGTTTAAGAAGTATTGGCATCAAATCTTCTCTAAATTTCTTGTAGATTTCAGCTGTGAATCCATCTCGACCTGGGATTTTCTTTGTTGGTATGTTTTTAATTACATTTTCAATTTCAATAGCTGATATTGAGTTGATAAAAATTGCTATATCTTCTTGGTTGAGCTTTGGTAGTTCATATGTTTCTAGAAATATGTCCATTTCCTCTGTGTTTCTGCTCTATGAGAGTAGAGATTTTCAAAATAGGTATTCATGATCTTTTGAATTTCCATGGGATCTGTAGTAATTGCACCTATTTCAGTTCTTATTGCATGAATTTGAGTGTTTCTTTCTTTCTCTTTATAAGGTTAGCTAGGGGTTTGTTAATTTTGTTTATTCTCTCAAAAAAAACAGCTTTTTGATTCATTAATACTTTGTATTTTTTAAAATTTCAATTGCATTGATTTCTGCTCTAATTTTTACAATTTCCTCTCTTCTATGAGCTTTAGGTTTAGCTTGCTCTTCTTTTTCTAGACACTTGAGTTGGAGCATTAGGTTTTTATTTGTGCTCATTCTGTTTTCTTGACATTGCAATTTATTGCTATATATTTCCCTCTTAAGACCACTTTCATGGCATTTCATAGATTACTGTATGTTGTTTCTATATTTTCTTTGAATTTTAGAAACAATTGTAGGTATTGCTTTATTTCCACTTTAAGTTCATCTGTACCCCACTGGTTCTTAAAAAGGCCGTTATTTAATTTCCATGTATTTATTCAAATTTTGCAATTTCTTTTGTCATTGATTTCCAATTTCATTGCACCATGGTCAGATATTATGCATAGTATGATTTCAATACCTTTGCATTTACTTAAGAATATTTTATGGGATAATATATGATGTATTTTGGACAATGTCCCATGTGCAGCTGAGGAGAATGTGCATTGTCATGTGGTTGAGTGGAACACTTGGTAAATATCTACTAAGTCCAATTGCTCACAGGTATGCTTCCGTTCTGTTATTTCTGTGCTGACTTTTTGTCTAGTTGATCTATCTCTTTGTGACAATGGGCTGTTAAGATCTCTTATAATTCTGTTCTGGTGTATTTGGTTTTACATGTCCATTATTATCTATATTATATAGTTGGGTGCTCCTGTATTTGGTGCATATATATTTATAATTGTTAGTTCTTCTTAAAATTTTCCATTAACAAGTATGTAGTGACCTTGTCTATCTCTTTTAATCATTTTAGATTTGAAGTTCACATTGTCTCCAAAAAGAATAGCTACTCCTGCTTTTTTCTGGGTTCATTTTGCAGGGAACATTGTTTTCCATCCTTTAATATATGAGTTTCCTTTTGGGTCAGATGTGTTTCTTGTACACAGTGCATTTTGGGATCCTGTTTCTTGATCCATTCTGCCAATCTATTTCTTTTTATAGGTGAATTGAGGCCATTTATTTTTATGGATATCACTGATATATACTGCCTTGAATTTGCCATGTTATGTTCCAGTTCCAGTTGCTTTTTTCTGCTTTTCCTATTGTTTAATTGCTTATCATAGCTGGTGGTTTCTTTCAGTTATTGTTTTGAGGATTGTGGCCATTTTTATCTCTGCCTAGTATGTCTTTCAGTACTCTTTCTGGTTTTGTTTTGGTGCACATGAATTTCTTCAGTTGTTCTTTGTGATGGAAGTATCTTGTTTATCCATTAAATTTGAATGTAAGTTTTGCTGGGTACATCAGTATGGGTTGAAGGTTTTTTCCTTTCAGAGCTTGAAATACCTCACTCCACGCTCTTCTTGACTTGAGGGTTTGTGCTGGAAAGTCTTCTGTGATTCTAATGGGCTTTCCTTAATAGGTGAGTTGTGTCTTTTCTCTGACAGCTTTTAGTTTTCTGTTTTTATGCTGCATGTCTGAAGTCTTAATTATTATGTGTCTGGGTGTGGATTTATCCCGATTGTGACTGTTTGGTGTTCTATATGTCTCACTTATCTGCATATTAGATTCTCTCCCCATGTTTGGGATATTTACTGCCATCATTTCTGTAAATACTTTACCTATGTCATTTGCCTGGACTCCTGTATCTTTGCTAATGCCCATTATTATTACATTGTTGCTCTTGGCATCAATATGAAGCTTTTGGATTTTCATTTCATGCTACTTTGTTAATTTTAAATGTTCTGTCATTTCCTGATCACTAATTGTGATCCTGTCCTCAAGGTCTGAAATCCTACCCTCAGCTTCCTTTAGGCAGTTTTGCATGCTTTCAATAGAATTTTTTGCTTGTTCAATGTCTCCCAGTTAGTTTCATGAATTCCACTTGTTTTCTATATTGTTCATTCAAAGTTTCAATCATTTTCCCATGCTCATGTACTTTTTTCTTTATTTCTTCTTTAGCTGCATTCAACAACTCCTTTACTAAAGTTGTTATTTCTACCCTTACATAGGAGAGTACTTCTAATTTGACTTCCCCTATAGACTGATGGAGTTGTTTTATTTATTTCACTCATGAACTTTTTTAGTGATTCCTGGTGTGTTACCTTTGGGGTCCTCTATTTCAATGTCTCCTATACTTGCTTCTGGTGAACTATGTGTTTGAGACTGCATTTTGCTTTTTCATTTTTTCATTTTAACTCTGCCTGATGTTATCTATGTGTAGGAGGGGATCACACACATTCTTTTCAGACTCACCAAAGTCTTACATTTAGTTGGAGGGGGTTTTACTACTGGCCCCATTTATCCTCTGTACAAATCTATTTTAGGGGAATACTCACCACACTGATACAGTTGATCTGTTGTAGTCCAAGGTTTGATGCCTGTGACCAAAGTTCTAAAGTTTTCACATTAACTGGAGCCTGCTGAGTTCTTCTGATGTTCCACGTGAGAGGACAGGCACAGAAGAAGCATTATAGGGCAGTTTTCAGTATTGGACGGGCTTCTGAGATGTTTCACACGGCAGGGTGCACACACAGGTGTTTCCAGGCAGCATATATCTGAGGCCAGCTTCCTTGATGTTCTGGGTATCAGGGCACTTGTTGGTGGTTCCAGGCAGCCTATGGCTGATGCAGTGTTGTTCTCAAATTTAGGGCCTGTTTTCCCTTAAGTTCTGCCCACACTGCATCATGATCCAGTGCCTACATATAAAGAGACATGCATGCTGCAAGTTGGAGATACCTATTCTTGCTTTTTCAACCAGGATGACTTTCCCAATCCAAGAATGATGGCTGATGCTTGTCTTCACAGCAGCCAGGATTCTGAGCCTGCATGATCTCTGTGACTTCAAGGACAGACTTGACTACATAGGGATGAAGAAGACTGAAGTATGAAGTGAAATTGTGTCTCAAAAAATAGTGTGACTTAATGATGAAAGAAACCAAATCAGGAACAAAAGGATAGATACCTTAGGAGGTCTATTTTATTTGAAAGAAAATGTAGATGATTTCACAGGAAACTGGAGAAAAATTACTGACAGAATATATGGGGCCAATACCAGAATTTGGAGATTGATCCTAAGGCACAGAATGAAAGAGGATAGAGGGAATAGCTCTTGCTTTTCTTTCAAAGAGAAAGATGGTGACAGGATATAATATTGAGCTACATAATCCCATATATGTGGAGGAAAGGGCTAGTGACATTCTCGTAATACAGAAACAATGAGTTCTTAAAAGGATGGATAACTTAAATATCATGAGTTCATCAATACACAGATCACAAACATATTAAAATATCACCAAGAAACTCATGAAGACATACAATCATTTTAGCTTCTTTAAAAATTAAAATTTGGGCAATTCACTTTCCATGCACATCTTGTCTCTTAGAATCTTTTCCCTCTCCATAAATTGTTCATTTTCTTAAATGTTGTTCATCCTAGAATTCAGTTTTCATTTTTGTAAGACAGGAACTTGGAGTTACAGACATCTAGCAGGTTGAGTTATATTCTGTTTATATTATTTGGAGGTCCTATATCTTAAGAAGTGTACCATTTGGAGGTCTTCCTCACAGATAAGTGGAAGTAGGTAACAGTTTGCATCTTTTCATAGATTCTGGATTATGATACATGTCAGTAATCAAAATTGTTATGTTTCAATGATTTATGTAATCTCTTGTAATCTTTATGTAATTTGTGTAAAATGCTCACAAAATTTTATGTAATATCTTGGTAACAAATGCTTATATATTTTTGTTACAATTATGATCAATTTAAATTGAGACCATAGGAATGTCATTCAGCTTCTTTAATGGGAAATTTTATTCCTGTTTTGCATTTGTAGCATTTGGACATAGATACTAAATTTCCGAGTGTTCCTTGTTTGAGTGACTGATTTTGTTTGATGTCTAACCAACTCTAGGGAAGGAAATGTTTAGAGCTCTCCCTAGTATATTTTGATATCAAATGCTATAAAATGGTCTTTTTCTGAAATCTAGTTCAGTGTTAGTAATCATACATATCTATTAATAAATAATGAGACCCTAACTGCCAAGTAAAAGTCCATTGGTTGGCAACAGAGTTAATATTGGGGGACTGAAACAGAGTGCCCATCATAATCTTCTGCTTTCTGGGGCACAAGTCAAGTGTGTTTTGCATTATTTCCCTTTCTTATGTGATCTACTGTGCGAAGGCAGTCAATCTCTTGAGAATCTCCATCCTCAACTTTCCAGGTTGAAAACAATGACTCACAGCCAAGTTGTTCAAATAACTTGCTGTTATCATCAAACAAAAAGTGATGCATATTGGCAAAACTGATGCCAGCTTGAGTCCTGCATTTAAATTGTGCCCTGTGTTTCACTTAGGGAAGGGAAAACTACTCAGAGTACAATCCCATGATAATAGCAGAATGAGCTGAACCCACAGGAAAAAAATTAACCTTCTCAACAAAGAAGAAGCAAAAAGTGTCAAACAAAAATTAATGTAAGAGTCAATTAAATTGTTTCCAACAGCATGTCTTTTTGTGGTTCTGTTTTATTTTTATTTATTTTATTTTAAAGACAGTAAAATTAAACACAACAAAACATAACAAAACAACATAAGAAAGCAATGTAAGAGACAGATTTCAAAGCAAGACAACCAGAGAACTTCACCATGTATCATACTGCTTCTTGTTTCCTTCCAAATAGTTGTCCATATCTTCACATACAGTGAACTCATACAAAACAAAATAGTATTAAACTGGCCTGAACAGTATGATGAAGGCATTTTAGATCTTCAACACCAGACAATAGGGAAGTCAACAATGGCTGCCATAATGATTCTCATTCTCTTCAAAATAGCTGACCATACTACATGTATGTTAAAATTAAAGAAAAAAACAGACTAAAATCATTATGAGAAGAGAGTAATAGTATTGCTGAACTTCATATCATGATGCTACAGAATAAGCTCTGGGCAACCTAGTGTCTCTTTTTCTTCAAAGTAGTTGTTCATTTCATCATTCATTATATAATCAGTTCTCATATACTGTTTTGAACTTCTATGAGTCTCTACATGTATATCTACCCTTTCTCTATTAGAGGGCAAAGAAAAACAAATTCCTAGAAAAACATGGAACAAAAAAGTCATATAAAACCACAGTACAAGGTGACCTACAATGGTTACTATGTCTCTTGTTATCTTCAATACAATTTTCTATATCATCAAGCAAAGTATAATTGAGCACATCAGTACATAACCATATTAATAAAAACAAAACATTAGAGATGTTATAAGACTTCAAAAGCAGGTAATTCTCAAACCAGAGAGGGCATCCAAGTGAATCTTGTCATCTTCAGCACTACATAACAATATTAGTAAAAATGAAACATTGAAGACAAAATAAGACTTCAAAAGCAGGTAATAGTCAAACCAGAGAGGGCATCCTAGTGAAACTTTTCATGTTCATAATAGTTGCCTATCCTCTCAGATTTGATACTATCAATCATAACACATTCAAATAAAGTCAATCAAGACAAAACAGCAATCCAACAAACCAGATTCAAATGAGATCAGTCATAATAAGATAGTGTGAGTTTTACAGGGCTTCAGATTAATTTAATAGGAAATTAAGGATGGTTACCATAATATATCCTGCTACATTGGGGATAGCTGTCTGTGTCCTCAGTGTAGTACAAATAGATAAAATGAAACAGAATATAATCAAACTAAAGAAAGCAGTGAGAATAATGTGGATTTTAAGTCTTGATACACTACTAACAATATCTCCTGCCTTCCTGTTTTAGACAATTCTTACCCTTTAATTTTAACAGGGTGCATTGTATATTTTTGGTTCCTCTAACTCTTTTTGTTTTTTGATTGAGGACTTAAGCTTTTTACCTGAGATGTTCTGAACCTTCTTAACCCTGGGCTTGATCTTAAGTTATATTCCTTTACCTACAAATACCTCAATATTTTCCTTCATTATAGCTGAGTAGTTCCCTACTACACAAAAGTATTTCCAACCTGTCTGTAGATGCTGGATGAATTGCCCTTATTTCTCTATGGTTACTGTCATATAGAACATTGTTTTCTCATATTTGACTATTGGTCCATAAACCCTCTTTCAAATTCAATATATTTCCTATACAGAGCATCTCAATGGACACTATCTTCTGATCTACTTTGCCTGTGTTTCTTTTTATTAGTGTATTGAGGCCATTTATGTTAGAGATTATAGCCAAACTTTTCTGCATCATTTCTACTATGCTATTTTTCTACCATTGGTTGTCTGCTTTTCTCCTTCATTCCACTGTCTGCACCATTTATTGAGGCCTCTCTGATGCTGTTCTTGAAATTCTGTTTATTTTTCTCTCTCTCTAGAATGTCCTTCAGTATTTTTTCTAGGGTTGGATTTGTGGTTATGAACTCCCCCAGTTCCTCTTTGTCATGGAAGTATCTTGTTTCTCCTTTAATTCTGGGAGACAGTTTTTGCAAGTACATCAATCTGGGTTGGGGGTTATTTTCTTTATGGTCTTGTAGTAGTTCACTTCAAGCTTTTCTTGATGTAATGGATTGTGTCAAGAAGTCTGTTGTGATTCTGATGGATTTTCCTTTATAGGTGATCTGTTTCTTTTCTCTGATGGCTTTTAATATTCTGTTCTTGTGATGAATTTCTGGGATCTTATTATATGTGTGGGTGTAGCTCTGTTTTGGCTATAGTTGGCTGGAATTCTGTATGCCTTATACATCTGAATATCATTTCTTTTTTCTATGCTTGGGAAAATTTCCTTAATTGTTTCTGTGAATAACCTTTGTATTTCCTTTGTGTTTACCTTGCTTCTTCACTCACATTTTTTATTCTTAAGTTATAGATACTCTTGTCATCTTCTGGCCTTTGTAGGTACTGCCTATTTCCTTGTTATTTTTAAAAGATCTTTCTTTTCACAATCACACATTGCAAACCAATCTTCAAGTATTATTAAACTACCTCTACTTTATTTCAGGCAATTTTGCCAGCTTTCAATGGAGTTTTTAATTTCCTGGTAATCTCTTTGAATCTCTTTCATGTATTCTAGGTTTTTTTTTGTATTCTTCAAATGTTTCACTCCTGTTTTTGTGTATTCTTCCATTCTTCTATCTGTGTCATCTTGAGAGGTTCTTAGCATTTCTTTTATTAATCTTCTTATATCTTGATTTACTTGTATTAAATATTTCAGTTTTGAACTCATCTATGATGTCACAGATATTTCTTTATGTCAGCTGATGCCATGCCTGATATTGTATGTTTGCTACCCTCATTCTCTTCTCTGTTTATCTCTCTTGGAATGATATTCCCTGGGCTTGGTGCTGGAGGCTTTTTCCTATTTCTCTCTCTCTTTTACCATGTTTCTGGTTTCTTCCATACAGGTGTATGGGGGAGTTCCCATCCCCTTTCCTTTTGGTTATGGTTCTTTTGAAGCAGTATAGCTTGAGATTTCTGCCCTCTCCAGTTGGCTGTAGGTCATTGAGGTGCAAGCAGGGGTGGTCTAGGCTGGCCCCTCCCCTCTGAACAGGTCAACAAGCAGTGGCTTTCACCATGTGAGGTTGTACTGCACAGACAGAGCCAGTTCAGGACAACTTTGGGGACAATTTTGTCCCTGGCTATTGGATCCCATCCAGAGGCTTGACCCAGCCCAAGAAGATCCCACAAATCTGCTCTGGGTAGTGAGCAATCAACTGAGGTCACTGCCATTCTTGTTCAGGCCTAACATGCCCAATACCAATATGTAGTCCAATCAGTCACCCTTTTCCATGAGAGGGTCAAATTCCAAGCACTCACCAAGGGTTTGTGCAGGTCTTCACACTGGCTTTGTTCTCTGTTGGGCTCACCAATCACTGACTTCACTGTGACTATGGCTCAGGGCCCAAGAACACTGTGCCTGTGATTCTGAGTGGCTCCAGGAAGAGTGCCACAACCACAAGTCTGACTTACTCTAATGGAAGTGCCATGCCCATGAGTTTGACCAGCTCCTTTAACTTTACTTTCTCTCTGTGTCAAGAGAAGAACTCTGTCTGGTATTCTCCAGGATGTGTTATTCTGGTATCTGCACTGTTTCTCTGAGAGAAGCTCCCTGTTTTGCTGCTGAGTGATCTGCCTTCTTTAGCTCCTCCCTGGTTTTCTGTTTTAAACATTTTGTAACTTTCCAATTCAGGGCCATTCAGTGAGAATCTAAAATGGGTCCATGTGAGTGGGTGCTGAGCTCAGCTAAATAGACTCCAAATTTATGAATTTGTCTGCTTGTATTCTTATATTACTACCAAACCCACTTCAAAAAGCCTCCATTTCTCTCATATTATTTCTAATCACTTTTTTCCATTTCATCGATTCTTTTTTGTTGTAGCCATGTGAGATTAGAGAAAAAATGTAAATTTCTCAAATATTTGCTCTTTCCTAACAATTAAACTAAGCCCATAAAAAGTACCACTTATTAACACCAAAGACAGTGAATTCATCTTAGATGATGTATATGTATCTCTTCTATGGTTCAGATTATTTGTCAGAATTTTTGTTTTCTAGAAAACACCCATAAAAGCTATATCTTGATTTATCATGGGCAAAAATTTTCCTAAGGAGAATGATCCGGAGGCACTTTGGAAATAACTGACTTCCAGATTAAATCAGTAGAATCTAGTTCCAATGCACCACACTTAGGGGATGAAAGCATAGTTTCCCCAGTGGAAGATAATCTATGTTCTTTCTCCCTCATAGATCTAGTTATCACTTATGTGTATAATAAACTTCATCAATAATTAATGGACTGAAATTTTAAATGTAAACTTATAAAGTGCTATAGAAAAAATTTGCTCAGGCTTTTGTCTATCCCTGGTAGAAATCAGACAAGCAATGTTTACTCTGCCAACTTGTTCAACACTTTAGAGAATTTACCACTCTTAAAGCAGAGTACAGCTTTCTCTAGCATTTTCAGGTGGTCCTCCACTGAAGCCAATGACCAATGGAATTTGGATGAGTCAGACAGCTGGATTCCATTCTGGACACAGATATCTGGTTTTGTGGGATGAAATAACTGAGCAAGTAACTAATGTGTCACAGCCAGGACTGCTCTCTGGCACATACATAAAGATTCTTCAGAAGAAACTGTCTCCCAGCTACAGAAAAGTTTCCACTTATCTATTGTACATGTGTCTCTTTACTACTAAGTTGGAAACTCCACATTGTTTCCAAATTGTTAGTTATGAATTTTAAATCCACCTTATCATTAGACTGTGCATCTACCAAACATGTGGCCTACTGCTTTGAACAACTGTTTGCATTTTCTGGAGGAGGAAAACAGCTACCAGGGTATTGATTTATATATGATTATGATATATGTTGATTAAGAGTAAGAAACATTTTAGTCAGCCATTTACCTTTCATGTGCATGAGGAAGACAAGTAAATATGGCTTTATTCACATGCAAATTGTGATTATTAAGTGAAGGATATAAATTTAACCAGTATGCTTCAGAGATATACAAATTTTATAATGGACTTAAAATGTGTAGCTTTGTCTTACAGGCACAAAACAATGCTTACTTGATTAGGCAAATTACAGAAATGTTTTAGAGATTTTTCACCCTAAATCCCAAAGTAGGATTTTTATCCAAAACATTTTTACCTATTTGTCTCAAGACGAGACCTCCTTTTATTCTGGGTATTGTTCCAACTATATTTAACTCATTTTTTTTTTATTTTCTAAGAACTAGAAAAATTTAAGCTAATGCTAAATAATGCTTCCTTCTTTAAACATGTTTTTATGACTGTGATCAAAAATAATTTATCCTTATGAAAATACTCATGGGAATAAGTACATAAGATTTTTGAGAAGGAAAAATTATGCACCATTTTGAACATAGTTGGGCTTGTTAGATCTTAAACTCTGAGCTCTTTTGGATGGTGCCCACCTGCTCTGGAGTGGAATCTCCTTAAGGCATGATTTAAGCATATAAAAATCAAACAGCAATTAATGCAAATGCCTGATATTTTATTCCACTTAAAAATGATGAATTCAAGCTCAAAATATCTTACTCTTTTGGAATATATTCTTAAACACTGAAAAATATTTTCCCTTCATTGTTGAAAAAGTGACATTTGATTGTCAATGTTATAGCCTGGTGGTACTAGAGCTTGCCTGGAAAGCACAAGCTCATGAATTGAATCACTGGTAACAAAAAAGTGCCATTTGATATTTTATGAACCTGCACAGAAACAACATGTATTCTAGAACTCAGATGTAATATACAGAGAGTTATTAATTATGGTGCTCTATGATCATATTATAGAGAAGTTGACAGGGGGTCAGAATTGACTTATGTTCAAATTTTCTTTCTAAAGAAGTAGTTATTATTTGTGCTCATAATATAATTATGTCATATGAAATTGCCTAACTTCATAAGTCTCTTTCTTTCTGACTGATCTAAAACACATTAAACTTAACCCAGTAAAGTTTTCAGATGACACTGATGAGTACATTAAAGTCTTTAGATGACTTGCTTAGACCTATGGACTAGACTGGAAAGATGTAATATTAAGTCAAACATTGACTTGTAATGAGAGACAGGTAGAAATACAAGCTGTTATTGTATCTGGGATGAATATGAGATAGTTTAATTGAGAAGAGCAGAAGATAGGCAGCCAGGGAAATAAGCGGTTCCCACTCAAGCCCAAGCAGTACCTATCTAAGACACTTGTTTGCCTAACAGCTGAATGAGCCATCAAAATAGGAGATATTTTCATGTACACATACTTTAACGACTAAAATCACAAAAATGAAGAATTTCAATCATTTTAATGTTGCTATATATTTAGCAATAATATTATATAAAAAATAAAAACCCCTTTTCTTTCTTAGAATATTACAAGAGGCATTGGAAAAATTTATGTTCATAGCTCCATCCAAACAAGAATATACATGGGAATAAATCTAACAAAGTAAAAGACTTCTTCTTGAAAAGTACTGCTTTGTTAAAGATTGAATAGAATAATAGAAAATGTATTGATATCCATTATTCTTTTGAAAGAATGAATATTGTTAAAATGGCCATGCATCCAGAGATATTATAGAGCCATAACAAAATTATAGTAGCATATCTCACAGAATTAGAGAAAAATATTCTAAAGTTTATTTGGAACCAGAAGACAATGGAATACCAGACACATTTCTGAGTACAAACACAAGCAAGGGACATCACAATCTCTGACTTGAAATTGGACTGCAAAGCTACTGAGATTAAAAAAATCACCTTGCACCTGGGAAAGAAGAAGATGACCCATGAAACAGTGGAACAAATTGGAATATAAAGAAACATCTTAAGCATACTCTGTCAACTTATCTTCGAAAATCAAACCAAACACTTTCACTAGAAAAATGGTGACCTCATAAATGCTGTTTGAAAATCTGGCATCCCCATACCAAATGTTAAAACTAGACCCATGATTTTCTCCATGCACTAAACTATGATGGAAGTAGATCAAAGATATAATTACTAAAAACTAAACATTAAGTGTGCAGGATGATAGAGTAAGAAGTCTTGATGAGATTCATAGAGGCTGATTTTATGAATAAAAACTCAATTGCACAGAAAACAGTTCAAAATATCAACAACTGTGACCTTTCACTAAAATGTTTTTGCACTGCAAGCGAGGCTACTTATAGGATGAAGAAAGAACACATAGTGTGGGAACTAACATTTGCCAGCATTTTATCAGGGAAAGAACTAATAACTAGAATATATAAAGAAATGAAATAAAAACCAGATCTCCTAAATTTAAAGCTTTAATCCATAAATGTGTATCTTAAATGAAGAGAAATTTTTCAGATGAGAAAAGTTAAATGCCTTATTATATATATAAAAAAGGTGTAACTTCTCTTGTCATTGGAGAAACACAAATAACAGAATGCTGATTTTCCATGTCACTCCTGAGAAATACATGTTATCAAGAAATCAATCAAGAGCAAGTTCTGAGGATCTATGTAGAAAAAGTAAGCCTTCTACACTACAGGTGGGAGGGTAGATTGGTGCAACCATTGTCAAAATCACTCTGGAGTTTTTTCAGAAAATTAAAATTATGAACTGATTTTCTCTTTATAGTTCCATCTTGGTGAGATTTTTCATCCTTTGCTAGGATGAATAAATCCCCTTCCTCACCCTGAAGCAGTTTCAGAAGATGGACAGTGAAGCATTTTACAGAATTTAGTATGGAGTCAAATTTGACAGATGAGATATAATGGAAGAACTAGGATATGTAAAAAGGAGACAAGCAAAATTCATGCTTTGGAAAATAAAAACTATACTTGCAAAACATGAACCCATTTTTACTTTTTCCTCTACTTAAGGACCAGAATAAGCAATGAAAATTCCCATTTACACAGAAGATTGTTTAGCCATCCATTTCTTACAGCAAATGAACTACTCTCCTGTAAATAGATCAGTGTTTACCTATAGAACATGATTTCCTCATTGAATGAAACTTTCAGTATCTTACTATGAATGGACAATTCTACCCAACCACACAAATGAAGGAAACTATACATGGTCAAATTTCATATTTCCACTGCCCAAAATACATTATTTTTCCCAGTTCCAAATTTCAGTAGAGCTCACACTCTAGTATTTCACTCCTCAGTAAGTGTTAAAATTTCAGCCTAATAAACACTTTCTGTGTCTCTTATTCACATGTTCTCAAAATTCTCCATTTATGAAAGGATTCAGTAAACCTCCACACATTCCAGTTGCATGACAAATGAAGGTCTTCTCTGACCCAGTTCTGTAAGAAGACAATTGGAGATGAGATCAAAGGCCAAGAGAGAAGACAGTGAGAAAGAGGGGTAATGAATATAATTACAGTATATTATATGTAATATATATCAACAGAATCTTAGAAAAAAACACATAGTGATCTCAATAGATGCACAAAGACATTTCAAATAAACCCAACACACATTTATGATAAGTTTCTTACAACATTAGAACAGGTGGCTTTCATCTCAATCTGATTAATCCATTTGTGATATCAAACACCAAATATCAATCTCACTGGTTCCAGAAATTAAAATACTCACTCTGATATCAGAGACAAGACAAAGATACCCATAACCATCAATTCTGTTCAATGTATTTCTGGAAATATTAGCCAGATCAGTTCAGCAAGAAAAAAATTAAAGCAAAAAGATAAGAAAATGTAACATAGGGATACGTAACACAGTAAGAATACTAAAATTAAAAGTAAATTATAATTATTTGCTGATGACATGATACTCTCCTAGACATAATGCTTTACCTATAACATCCACAAAATTCCAACAAAGGAATTCTATGCATAAGAATCACATTTAGTCATGTAGCTGGATGCAAAGTAAATGCTAAAAACTCAATATAATTCCTGTACAAACATAACAAACTCAGTAAGAGAAGAATAAGTGAAAAATTTATTTTCACAAAGTATGGAAAGATGAAATATATAAGAACACAACAAAAGATGCAAAAGAGCTCTACAAAGGAAATCTAGAGGAACTGAGAACTATAGTGCTCTGAAAAGGGAAATCTAAAAGATATAAGAAAATGAAAAATGTTGCTTGCTCATGGCAAGAATTAAAAATATAATGAAATTTGTCACATTTTCAAAAGCCTTATATGGATTTAATGCAAATTCAAGTATTTGCATTAAATCCACTGCTTATTCTGGCACAATTAGAATTTTCCCTGCTTATTCTGGTACAATTAGAATGACTTCTGAAAACAGAGAAAAGTTCCCAAAATTTATTAAGACTAGAAAGGGTGTAGAATACCAAAAACAGTTCTAAGCACCAAAGATTTGACATCACAAGCTCAAACTTGAAATTATAACACAGAGCTACTGGGACAAAAAAACTTGAGTACTGTGTGTGTGTGTATGTGTGTGTGTGTGTGTGTGTGAGAGAGAGAGAGAGAGAGAGAGAGAGAGAGAGAGAGAGAGAGCTCAGAGTGCTCAGAATCAGTGGAGCAGATTAGAAAATGCAGAAATGACTCCAGTAACCCTCAAGAAGTTTAATGCTTTATAAAAGATATAAACACATTCTCTGGAATAAATGTATCCTGTTTAATAAATGGTTCTTGGACAACTTGATTTTCACAAGTGAAACATTAAAGTAGACCCATGTGTGTCACCATGCACTAAATGAACCTAAAAATGAATCCCAAATATAAATATTAGGAAAATCTAAATATTGAAATAGAAACACAATATCTGTTGGAAGGGGAGATAGTTAGAACAGCTGAGGAACAAGTGTAGGCCAAGTCTTTATGAGCAAAGCCAAGATAACACGTAAATATCACAAAATATCAACAGGTGGAATCTCATCTTATTGCAAAGATTTCATTCAATGAAATAAATTACCAACAGGGTGAGAAACACCTACCGAGTGGGAACATATTCTTGGATTTTTATTCTTAGACATAGGACAAATATGTGGAACTTATATAGAACTGGAGAAAATCAGAACCTCCAAATTTCAAGACTGAATCTAAAAATGAGCATCTCAGATGAATTCACTCCTCTCAGGTGAAGAGGTGCAAGTGATAAATTAATATATGGAAAAAGTTCAACATACTGGTCTTTCAAGAGATGCAATTTAAAACAAATTATTCCACCTCACTGTAGAAAAATGGCTATTATCAAGAAAACAACCAATAAAAATTGCCAATATGAATGTGCAGGAAAATAGAAACACTTCTTCACTGTTGATGGAAGTGTAAACAGACACACAACTTCGGAAATCAATGCAGAGATTCCTTAAAAATCAATCCAGTAATACTGGGCCCATATGTTACAACTATTCTCCTCCTTTGTATTTTCAAAATAGAATTTAATACACTTTACCACAGTGGTGTAAGTGTACCCATGTTTATAAGACCACATTTTGTAATGCCTAAATCTTGGAAACAACTCAAATTCCCCCATGATTTTTGTACAGTGGTATAATTCTCTGCCAGTAAGTATAAACTTCAGACAATTATAGCTAAAGAATGGCCCTATAGAATTATCTTCAGTGAAATAAACTGCATAAACTTGTAATTATATCATATTGTATCAACAGTGTGAAAATTACAATGTGTAAATAGAAAGTAAATGCAACATAGATATATTGAAATAGTAAGCGTTTGTTTGAAAACAAAGAGGAAATATGGGAGAGAGTGTAAAATTGGAAGGGAAAAATGAGAAAAGAAGGAAAAAATAGGAAAACTTTGAAAATATGGAGGTAAAGAGAGATCACAGAAAGTAAAAGAGAATGCCAAAAAGAATTATCAAGAAGTATCATTTACAGGTACTATTTACCTGTGATGAATGTGAATATTAAGTATATCAGCATTGTAAATAGAAACATACTACTACTAAGAACATATGTCCCATCAAAACCAAAGTATATTAGATACAATCTTTGGTACACCAAAATGAAACACACTGTTCTATGTAATTTACATGAACATATAAATTGTGAAACAATGTATTAATTATATTAATATTGTCATGTAGCTATCTACATAGCAAAGGTTAAAATTCCAGTTGTTTTGAGTCATCAGAAAAAGGCCAGCTAAAAATAAATCTTTTTATTTATTTAAATAACCCCCCCACATATTTCACAATGAAATGCCGGATACTCTATTGACAAAATTCCAATTTGAATTCAGCATTGTAAATAAAATGATTGGAGGACTGACATCAATAGATTACCACCAAAATTTCCATTGCATCTTCAGGTCTATAATCTTTGATCTCCTCTCATCCTGAGTCACGTCTGGACCTGAGCTTTATTTCCACCCTAAGATAGGCTGACCTTAGAGGAAGACCGCCCCTGGTCCAGGAGCTGGTATTGCCATGTTCCATCAACACCTATGGCCTTCAGCCTTCTGTTTTTGTGTTTCTTTTGTGTGCAGTTTTGCAAAATTATCTAGGAAAAATTCATATTTTGCCTACTTTTTAGGTAAAGCACATGTTCAATTTATCTTCAAAGTTCTGTATTATTTCCATTCAATCATGTCCTACCTCAGTCAACATTCATATTTGTGAAACAAGTTTAAAAAGTAACTCCATGCAAACAGCCTCCATATTCTCTGGAAACCCTGTTAGGTATATTGCATATGTCCTTGTGAAGATTAGATTTTTGGAAAAATTAGATTTTTGGAATATATTGAAAAATGTGTATAAATAAATATCTACAATGGTACTAAATACAGAAAACTGACATAGTAAACACGGTGTAATCAGCATCCTGTAAATGTGTTGTATTTCTCTGCATATTTCATCCTGCCTTGCACTTAACATGTTGGGTTGTGACACGTGATAGCTATCTGATGAAACTGAGATCCATGATGCATCCAAGTAACATTAAATTTATGCTAATGAGAATGAATCATAGTTTTGACTTGGTCAACAATTATTTCTCAATTTTATTTTAATAACATAAGATCTCGCTGAAATACCACTGTGGAACACATACCTAGAGGGAGACTAGGAGAGTTTAGCAGTACCGTGACCCAAAGAATGTACAGGAAGGGGAAAAAGTGGTATATTATAATCCCTGCATGAAACTTTTGTTGGTAAACCTAACGCTACATCCTGAGCATGCTGGTCATGCCTGTAACCCCAGGACTCGCACAGTTAAGGCAGGAGGATTTCTGCAAGTACAACATCAGCCTGGACTACAAAGTGAGCCCAAACTTCATAGCAAGACCATTTCAAAAACAAAAAAGGGAAATCAAATGCTACAATTCTCTTGCATTAATTCATTCACTTGTGATTATCACCTTACTTATTGTACACTGGTGACTTTCTTCCTGGTGTCATGATATGACATCATTTCTATCACTCATTATTCTTATTCTTGAAATCATATTTCGTGCATGTTATTTTGAACTCTAGGAATGAGTGTGAAATCCTGATTCATTCACATATTTAGGATTCTGCTATTTATAAATGACTAACCATATAAGAGGGAAGCTGTCTACATTTTTTAAAAAGTACATGATATGTAATAGGCAGTAGGAGCATACATCTTTCAAAAATGGAGATGAGCAATAAATAGAGGAAAAACATAAATAGGGCATGTTTGGAAACAATAAAGAACTCAGAAATATTATACACATTGATGCCTTCCAAAGATGAACACTTACATTATGTACTAGAAACAGGCACTAATGCAATTACACATAATTAAAACTTGCTTTTGTTTTGTGATTATATTATCATAAACATACATACATACATAAATGCATATCATATAATCTGATGAACCCTTCTGAATGTGCTTGTGTAGATCCTTCTAGAAAAAAATCGACACATATCCAAGTGAAAAGAATGTTTGTGAGAAAAATGTGTCATTTATGAAGACAATTATCAATGGATCAATAATGTGAGGGAAATTCTTCAGAATCCTTGAATTATCTTTTAAAAGCATGATTTTTTTAATAATAAGACTACAGACAAGTAGATCAGGTAATTATGTGTGATACTGAAACACAAAATTCATGTACTTAGGGATGTCTCTATCTTTAAATGTGATCACTGGAACATCGATGAATATGTGTTGATATTAATTTCTCTGGTATTTGTACAGGTCTGTACTACATGAGTAATTTGTAAAGAATTTTCAGAATAGTCACTTACATAGGTACAATTTCTCCTATAGTGCTGAATTTCACATATTTGACCATACCCATGTATCTGGAGTGCTTTCTCACATCACACACACAGGCTTTGGCCACAATGTGACAGCATTTTGTAGGTTAGCATCTAGGTCAATGGAAACATTTTCTCAATACATCTTTTTCACATACTTACTCCACAGTGTGTGGGAAATTTAGAATTTATAAAATGAAAAATTTTCAAGAAATCCTTCTCACACTGACTGCGTACCCATGTTTTCTCCCTTGTGTTCATGGTTGCCTTATGTGATGGAATTTTTTGGGCACTGAATGAATTGCTCCATTGTTGGAATGCATAGGGTTACTTTCCTGTGTGAATTCTTTCATGTCTCTACCATCACGGGTGATAGAAAAATTTGCTGTATTGTTTACATGCATAAAGATTCTCCCCCTTCTGTGTTCTTTCATGTGTTTGTCAGTGGCTGTGTGAGCTGAATGCTTTCCCAAATTGCTTACCCCCATCGGGTTTCTTCCCATCATGAATTCTTTGATGTATTTGCAAGCTATGGTTTTGGCTGGTAGATTTTCCACATTGAGAACATGCATAAGGTTTATCCTCTGTGGGACCTTCTATGACTAGAAAATGTGGATTATCAGCAGAGCTTTTTTAACGTTTTACATAAGGTTTCTCCCATGTGTGAATAATTTGATGGTAAAGCTTACAACATTGACTGAAAGATTTTCCACTTTGTTCTCCGACATAGGTTTTCTCCACAGTGTGAGTTTTATCATGTGTTTTATAACCTGTTTGTGTACTGAACATTCTTCCACATTTCTTGCATAAATAAGATTTCTCCCTAATTTAAGTTCATTCTTGTTTCTGGCAGTGACTGTCTCTATTTTTGCTTTTGGGATGATATATCTTATCATAACAATCACTACATAGACACAGGCCAAGAATACAAGCACACTTCTGAAAGTTATGTGTAGATCATTCTCAATAAAGTGACACAGGAGTTACACAATCTGGTGGGAAAAATGGTCATGTGATAAGTGTGTGTCAACCAACATAAAGAACATTGGTGTATTAAAAAATGGGAAAAAATTTCAACATAATTAAATTTTCTTTAAAAACTAATTTTTAATTAAGACTACAAACAATTGGATCAGATGTTTATGTGTGATTTATAAAAAATGAAACAAAACATTTTAGGACACCTCTATATTTGAGGGTGTTTTAAAAAATCTATGACAATCTATGGACAGGTATAATTTTGCATTATTTTTATTGGTCTCCTCTACATGAAAAATTTTGAAAGTATTTTCAGGGTAGTCACTTACATATGTATGATTGCACTTAACTGTGATTATTTTCACAAGTTTGACAGCAACCATGAATACTGAATGATTTCCCACATTGGTTACATAGGCTTGGGACACAATATGACATAACTCAGAAAGTTAACAGCTCTGTCAGTTGAATTTTACCAAATATTTCTTACATGCAGTTACTCCTCAGTTTGAAGGGAACTTTATGTTTGTAAAAAGGAAACACTGCCTCATAACTTTTCCACACTGCCTACATACATAGGGTTTCTTCCTTCCATGCATTATTCATCTATTAGATGGCATTTTTGTGCACTAAATGCTATCCAACATTGTTCAAAGGCATAGAATTACTACACAAAATGAGATCTTTCATGTACTGACATTCTCTGTAGTTGTGGAAAGATTTTCTACATTTCTTACATTCAAAGGTTTTTTTTTCCCAGAGTGGGATCTTTTGTTTATAAAATGAGAACTTATCAAGCAATCAATTTACCCATTTCTCATCTACATAGGGATTTTCTACAGAGTGAATTTTTTATATACACAAAAGCTACTACTATACCTGAAAAACATCCCAAATTGCTTACATAGATAGTAGCCTTTGTTTTCAGCATTTATGCATACTGAATGCCTTGTAACATTGTTTGTATCCATAGAAGTTCTACCCATTGTGAGTTCTTTTATGAATAATAAGGTTACCATTTTGACTGAAAGATTTCCCACATTACTTACATACATATGGTTTCTCCCCAGTGTGAATTCTTTCATGTATAATAAGCTGACCACTTTGAATAAAAGATTTCTCACACCACTTACATACAAAGGGTTTCTCCCCAGAGTGAATTCTATTATGTGCTTTACAATTAGAGGCTGTATTGAATGCTTTCCCACCTTTGTTGCATACATAGGGTTTCTCCCCAGTGTGAGTTCTATCATGTATTTTACAATCTGAGGCTCTCATGAATGTTTTTCCACATTTGCTGCATACATAGTTTTTCTCCCCAGTGTGAATTATTTCATGTATGTTAAAATTAGAGGCTACACGGAATGCTTTCCCACATTTGTTGCATACATAGGGTTTCTCCCCAGTGTGAATGCTTTCATTTATTTTAAAATTAGAGGCCATATTGAATGCTTGCCCACATTTGTTGCAAACAAAAGGTTTGTCCCCAGTGTGAGTTCTATCATGTCTTTTATAATGTGAGGAACTCATGAATGCTTTCCCACATTTGTTGCATACATAGGGTTTTTCCTCTTTGTGAATTCTTTCATGTGTAACAAGATTACACTTTTGCCTGAAAGACTTTCCAGATTGTTTGCATATGTAGGGTTTCTCCCCAGTGTGAATTCTTTCATGTACTTTAAAACCAGAGTTTGAACTGAATGCTTTCCCACATTTGTTGCATACATAGTGTTTCTCCCCTGTGTGAGTTCTATCATGTATTTTACAATGTGCAGCCCTGATGAATGCTTTCCCACACTTGTTGCATACAAAGCATTTCTCCCCAGTGTGAGTTCTATCATGTCTTTTATAATCTGAGGCTCTCATGAATGCTTCCTCATATTTGTTGCATACATAGTGTTTCTCCCCAGTGTGTATCCTTTTATATCTTTGACACCTATTGCGGGTACTCAATGCTTTTCCACATTGCTTGCATTGATATGTTTGCTTTCCAGTGTGAGGTTTTTTATGTTTTTTAAAGGACTTACTGTGAGAGAATGCTTTTGCACATTTCTCAGTTACATAGTGTTTTTCTTCATCATATTTTTTAACATCTTTTTCAATATGGTTTAAAGAACCAGAAATATTCTCACAGTTTGTTTTTACATATGAATTCCCAGAACTGTGAGTTCTTTCATGGATATGAACACTATTAGGTATTGTGTAGGCTTTCACAATTTTCTTACCTACAAGGTTTTTCTGACCAATGTGAGTTTGTTCACTAAGATCAGAGCTGTCCTCTTCACACTGCGCATATTCACAGTGTATCAATCCAGTCTTCCCTGATATATGCATCTGAAAGGACTGCAAATCACTGCAGGTCTCTATGTCTTCATTACTTTTGTATTGCTGCTCTTCAGGTCTCAAATAATTGTCTTCATCGTATCTGAAAAGAAATACAAAGAAAGATATCAATCACAATGGAAAGGGCTCCATATTAACACTTGAGATTTGTGATGAAGTATTTGGTTTGATTCCTGCTAAGTAATTCTGGTGATTACCTGACTCATTGCCCTGCAGGACATCTTTCAAAGTACTATTCATTCTAAAAAGGATAGTATTCATTTGGCAATGTTAAATTGGTGTATGATTCTAATACATAATATTGTTTTGGGAGATTGGTAAAAATGAGTATCAAATATTGATCTTTTTTTAGCTTTTCAGGTCTTTATTTTCCCCCTTATCTATTTAGCTGATAATCTTTCTCATCTACAGAAAGTAAGGGTTTCTGGTCTTCTATTATGTCTCTTTATTTTTACTCTTCAAATATGATTTTAATTTCCCCTTTAAGAGAAAACTCGTGATATTTCCATTTCTGTGTGATTTATTACAATTAAGGTCCAACCCTTTTTGTTTGTTAGGAAATGATATCATGGTTCCTTGTATAGCACAATATTTTTCAGAGTAGAGTGTTAAACACAGGTCTTAGACTGAATTACATTTGCTGTTCTATTGTTTATTTTTTTGAGAGAGATTCTTATTTGCCATCAACTTGCTCAATCTGAACTTCAAGTAGTCATCCTGTTAATTCAACCTTCCAGAATGCTGGGCTTGCAAGAATGCACCACCACACTGAGTTGATTTCACATTTGCTTTACCCAGGCATCTAGTGATGGGCATCTGGGCTCTTCCCAGAGCTTAGATACTGTGAGTTGATTCTTATATTAAAGAATGCAAATGCCATTTCATATGTTGCATTGAGCAACACACTGTGTGCATCACTAACATTTGATGATTTTATTGTATTTGACAATATACTGAGAGAATCATTGCACATAATGACACAGTACAAACCACTCAATCAGGAGGGAGAGGCAGGTGGATCACTCTGCTTTCAGGCCAGTATGGGCTACACAGTAAGTTCAAAGTCAACCTGAAATATGGTATAGAGTAATGGTTCAAAAGTAAAAAAAAAGTATATACCAATGGATGTGCACATAGAACAATATGAAACATATTATTTTAATTTTCACACCTCTGAATATTGATTACCGTTTGTATTTTATGTATCCATCAACAATGTATGAGGAATTTTAAACACAAACAGCACAATATTCTCTGAGCTATTTCCAAATTACTTATTAATAAAATTTTCAAATTACTTATTATAATACTAGCATTCATTTGTATTTTGAATATTGAATCTATGTGAAAAAATTTTTAGGTCATGCAAGTCTCAGTATTCACATATATACATGCAAGGATATTTGAAGATGAGTTTCTATCAAAATTCACAATTAGCTCATTTCCTACATATTAGAGCATAGTATTGAAATTTACTCTTCTACGTTTCCATGATGATATTTAAGGCAATTTTTATGCAGATACATTAGGTAGTGTTATTTACATAGTTACATAGTATCAGCACTACCTGTCGTTCCTAATTTGAGGTACTTTTCTATGTATTTCTAGATAAAACAAAATAAAATAAATGTATATTTTGATATTTTTCTGAGCTCAAATGAAGTGTAACATGATCGCATTTCAAGTTGCTTTGTTATATTTATGCTCACACACTGACACTTAAGAAATGTTCTCTTTCTCTTATGTGTCAATCACTTTAGAGTTCTTGAGCAATTTTTGTCCTCTTCTTTAATTTGTTGATTATGACATATTCTTCCTGTATTGCAGACATAGAAATAAAAAAAATCACTGTTACATTACATTAAAACTTCACTAGTTCCTGTTATATTCATGTTATAATATAATCAGGCCTGAGATATATAAGCAAATGTTATGGTTATCAATTATGTTAAACTATATCACTGAGTAATAATTAATGCTGCTATTATAAATAAATAAAATTTTTCATTCTTACTTGTCACTGTAATATTTATATATGTTTCCCACATAACATCTCTGTAGAGCTTCTTTTGGAATGGAGACAGCAAATCCCACTCTGCTGGGGTGAACTTCACAGCTACATCATCAAAGGTCACTGTCTCCTAAATAATTACAAGTATCCTGAATTTGAGACACACACAACCTGATATTTCTCAGCTCTGGTCATAAGTAGTCTAACTGATGGTCATTCTTTCAAGTATTAACTGCATGTCATTTTCATTGAACTTAAGTACATTCAAATATTATATAGTCACTCAGTAACACTCAAGCTAGCAATCCCAGAACTGTAGCATGGCTTGTCCTACATGGCCACCTATACTTTATGTTTCACAGACTTTAAAACAGAGTTCAAAAAGGAAGCCTACAAACCACTATTCACAAAACACCTGGTTATTCATAACATTGAGATCATCTTTCTTTCTAGACAGCATTTATAGTTTTGAAACTTGTTTATTAGATTTTCAGTTGAATCTGAAAGGAGACTTAAGAATTACTAAAATTTAATGAAAATAAGGCGTTATTTGACCATCCCATGTACAAGGAAATTAGGGAAAGGGAAGTTATAAACCTATAGCTCAGGGACAACAAATTATCTCCTTGTACTTGAATACTAGAAATTCTACTAGGGTGTAAAGGAAGATGATGTGGGAAAGGATATATATGAAATTCTTGAAATGCAATGAAAATCCAGATACAGCAATGTAGCTAGTAACTAAACACAGAAGGAAGTGTTCAGTCCAGTGGGATAATGCATGCCTGTTCTCCCAGCACTTGAAAGGTTGATGTAACAGGATTACCATGAATTTCAGGATTGCGCATGTGTACAGTGTCCAGCCTTAGTTATGTAATAAGTACAGTTCAGACTACAAAGTAAGGCCATTCATTAAACTCCCTCACCAAATGAAAATTAAATTTAAAAATCATGCCTTTGTACCTTGATGGTACAAGCACCTGACTGATAGGTGCAAGAGCCTGAGTTCAATTTCCAATACCAAAAAGAAACAAGCTAAACATAACTTTGATTTGTTCAACAATTATACATGAAAGTTAGAAAAAAAGCCTACAAACATTTAGTACTTTTTCTATGGAAACATTTTGCATAATAAACATGAAAAACATTCAAAATTCAACATTCATATCAGTGGACAAACATATCTCAGGAAAATAGACAACCTCCAATGCATCCACATGAAAGTAGAATATTGTTTCATGATTCAGCTTATATTATGCCCTTGAGAAAGAAGCACAATGTGCTTCATTTACCTTCAGAGAGAGACAGGTATGTCCTTAGAAATTTGGACTGTACAATCTCCTCACCTATGTGCATTGGTGAACTATTGAAATGGGAAAGATAAACACAAATTGCTGTTCAATGTATAGTAAAATACACTCAGTTAATCAAAAAGCTGCCTCAGAAGAAAAGCATCTATGAAAATTGGAAGCATCTATGAAAATTGGAAGAAATTGAAATCTATTAAGATGGTAATTAAACAAGAAAACTTTGATTGGGAACACAATACAAAGATTTTACATACAAAGTTAAGATCAATGAGTACAAATCTAAAAATAAACAAACACTTATTTGACTCAGAATAAATATTGAATTGAAAAGAAATTCTAAATCACACTTGTGAAAATCACCAAACAATATTGAATTGTGGAAGAACAAAACAATAAAATTTATTAAATCAACACTCAGCTCCTAAATTCCCCAAACTCCTTTACTATCAAATTTATGAACATCCACAGACAAGGTACTTCATTCTAATGTCTAGAAAAGCTTTGTGCTGTGGTACCTGGGAATACAGGTGATTCTTTTCAAGTAAAATTAAGGAGTTCAAGACTGTGACCAAGAGACTAAATGAGAAAGTACTTTGACCTTGACTCACAAACAAGACTTTGTGAACAACAGTGAGAAATGACTACAAAATATTTCTCTGTGAAATTGATATTGTAGTTTCTGAAAACTTAAAGTGAAGAAGCTAAAGAACAGTCTCCCTGAAAAAGCACACATTGAAAACATTGGAAAATTTCCAATGGAGAGTTGTCAACAATCATGCAATAATACCTTCTGTCCCGAGGGATTTTTATCATCTGGTTACTTTAATTCCATTCCAAAGTCTCAATGATGAAACTTTCTGAACACACCTGAGGCACTCACTGTTTTTATTAAATCTAAAGAAAAAAATCGATAATAAATATTTTCTTTAAATGATTAAAACAATAAATTGCAATACAGGTACTTATTGATTTATATCTGTTTCTGTGTCATCAGACATGAAATTGTGAGAGAGTATCCATATTAGGTAGTGAAATGGAAATATCAGTGCAAGAAATCCACAGCTAACAGTCATGAAATGCTAACTTCACCAAAAGGAGAACAAGTCAGCCTATCCTGAGAGAAGATGATATTTTCTGGAGAAGTGGTCACATTAAAAGGGACTGAGAGAGTAGGTGTCAGAGCTGTGAGTGGAAGTCATACAAAGCAGGTTTTTACACAATACTGGAATGAAGTTAGAAATGAAAAGAAGAAATAAATTAATAATACTCTTAGAATGAGATATGAAATCACATTTTTAAATAACTTGTTTCCAACATCATCTTGAATAATTATTTCACAATCCATGACAATGAATGTACATATTGAATTATTTGTTACTCAAAATCACACACACTTGTTGGGTGGTTGACTACCATGTGGCCATCTACACCTCCCACTCCACAGCATTATCAGTCTTACTCCACATTCTTGCTTTGGGAACATGCTGGCGCCAAAGAACTAGTTAGTATTTATGTTCCTTTTTCCCTTTCTGCTCTGTCTCAGATACTTTCATGACAAAAAAACCTAAAGAAGTTCATGATCACCAAACCAACCCTTCAAAAAATACTCAAAGACATCCTAGATATACATAGGAAAAAAACACTAATCAAGACAGACAATTAAACAGAGTGGAAAGGTAGCGATACAACAACAGAAAGATAATATGTCAACAATGAAAAGATATATAACAGTTATAACCATTAATATAAATGGCCTCAGTTCACCAATTAAAAGAAACAGACTGGCAGAATGGATCAAGAAACAATGTCCAACCATATGCTGTCTAAAAGAAAACCATCTAACCCAAAAGTAAATTTATAGACTGAAAGTCTAAGGATGGAAAACAATACTTCATGCAAGAGGAACTAAAAAAAAATCTGGGGTAGCTGTTCTGTTTGCAGACAATGTGAAGTTCAAACAAAGAATGATCCAAAGAGATAAAGAAGGTCACTACATAATAGTTACTGAAAAACTTCAAGTGGAAGAAATAACAATCTTAAATATATATGCACCAAATTCCAGAGCACCCAACTACACAAAGTAAATATTAACAGGAATGAAAAACCAAATAAGCAATAACACAATTATAACCAGAGACTTTACCATGTCATTGACACAAAAGGACAGATCAACTAGACAGAAAATCAGCAAACAAATCACAGAACTGAATCACACCTGTGAACAAATGGACTTGATAGACATATACAGAATGTTCCATCCAACAACATCAGAATCTACGTTCTTCTCAGCAGTACATGGTACATTCACTAAAATAGACTATATACTAACCCACAGAACATATATAAGTAGATGCAAAATGTTGAAATTATCCCATGCATGTTATCAGATTATAGTGCCATGAAACTAGAAATTGATGATAAAAGAAACTAGAAAAACCCCACAAACACATGGAAGTTGAATAATACACTCTAGAACAATCAGTGGGTCACTATGGAAATTAAAGAAGAAATTAAACAATATCTACAAACAAATGAATATACAAATACAACTTACCAGTATCTGTGCAGTGCAATGAAAGTGGCCCTCAGAGGAAAATTTATTGCAGTGAGCTCCCACATTAGGAAAACAGAACAAACACAATTAAACAACCTGAAACTATACCTCAAACATCTAGAAAAACAAGAGCAATCCAAGCCCAAATCCAAAAGAAGGGAGGAAATTACAAGAATCAGAGCAGAAATTAATGCAATAGAGACTAAGAAAACAATACCAAGACTCAATGAAT
>PVLA01014592.1:0-29624 GCA_004027455.1 Hydrochoerus hydrochaeris | reverse complement strand
GCAGAGCTCAGCTACTCTCCCATCCCCCACCCCACCAGGCTCATGTCACAGAGCAGAGCAGAATCTGAAGAAGACAAACTTCCCTTCCAGCTGGTAAATGCGAGCATGTCTCTCTCTGGGGTGCTGAAGCTGCTCATGGCCTCCACATGGCTGGGTATGAAACCACAGTGGGATTGGGGCTCCTCTGTGACTGCAGGACAGGAGCACAGGAAGAGTCTTACAGCCAATACGGGAAAAGCCATGGCAGGGTGTGCACAGGGAAGGCTGTCCCGCTCTGCATAGGGCTCAACTCTCTGATGCTTTTATTCCTCCAGGATCTGGTATTGCCCAGAAGGTAACTCAAACCCAGCCGCCGGTGTCAGTGGAGGAGAAGGAGGCTGTGACCCTGCACTGCACCTATGACACCCGTGAGTCAAGTTACAGTCTCTTCTGGTACAAGCAGCCCCGCAGCGGGGGGATGGCCTTACTCATTCGCCAGAACTCTTATGACAAACAGAATGCCACAGAAGGTCGCTACTCCTTGCATTTTCAGCAAGCAGACAAATCCATCCACCTTGTCATCTCAGCTTCACAGCTGGAAGACTCGGCAGTGTATTTCTGTGCACTGAGTGAGGCCACAGTGTAAGGACTGTGGGAGGGAGGAGCACAAAAACCCCCAGGCCCGCCTGAGGCAGCCACCTGCTGCAGAGGGCCAGGAAGAGAGTCACAGCCTCCCACAGGAAACAGCCAGGACTGAGGAGGCTCAGGGCGGGTTAGAGGGAGAAGCTCCTGAGCAAGCCCCTCTCTGGGCTCAGGGCAGCAGCTACAGGCATCAGCAATCCCAGTCCACACCCATGGAGCTGTGGCTGGAAGTTGGAGACAGAGTTTGATGGAAACTACAAAGGAAGAACAGGCTCAGAGAACAGCTGCCCTTTGGCCCTGAGATCCAGCTGGGAAAAAAAGGCTGCAGGAAGAATTTTAGAAGCAAATGACCAACGAAGCAGTAGATTTTGGATTTTTGTGTCAATTAACCCAATAAGTATTTATTGAAGAAATATTATTTTACAAACTTTTTTAAATAAGAGAGGCCTTGGATCCTCTCTGTTTCAGGCTGCAGCAAACTTGAGAGGAAGGAACTGAGATTTTTCATATAAACCCAGAAAACTAATCCTGTGGCCTTCACTTTTACCAAAATTCTCAGCCGGAGCCATCTGCCTGCTGCGATGGTGACCCTGCTGTCCCCTGTCACAGTCACTGGAGTCCACTGCTCATCTCAGAAGTCGTTTTTACAATTTCATATCACATAGGTTTTGACAGAAAGTAATGACTACATCTCCCAGTAGAGTGTCCCACAGGATACTTTTACTCTCTCACTGTCCTCTGCGCTCTGTCTGTTCATTCCATTCTCATCCCAGAGCATCCACAGTGACACCTGCACAGGGTTAGCACAGGTGTCTCACTACTCACTTCTCCTTAGCCAAGAGCCACAAAATAATCACTGTAACCCCTGTACCTCTGCTAACTCTTTTTTAAAAGCTTATATCTTATGTGAGGATAATAAAGAAGCTTTCTTTTGATGTTTGACTGGAATACCTTTGTTCATTTTTTTTGTTTTTTTATCTCTTTACCTTTTCACTGGAGTTCTATTTTACTGAGAAAATAGGAGGAATGAGATGAAAGTTTTCACAAGATTCAACTTTGAGAACTTTCCAGCATCTGAGCTCAAATGTTCTGCTTCTCTGTTCAGTGGAGTCTGTTTCTGTGATCAAGGGCTCTGCTTATCCTCAGCACATACTTATGCCTGAGCATAGCAGGCCTTTAAAAACTGTTCAGTTCATAACTAATGACGAAGTACTACTACCCCCATGGGAGCAAAATTTCTCACGCATTCAATAGGGTTTATTATGTTTCTACTTCTGAACAGATCACTTTCTAGAAACCAAGGATATATTAGAGTAGAACTGAGAAAACCTCCTATCTTAAAACAACAAATATTTTAGTTGAAGTTCAAGCTAGTCCCTGTCATAGGTCTTTACATGAATGTCTGTTTTTAACAGTTCAAAGTCCAGCAAGACATGGTAGCTCAGCTGCGTCTCCACAACCTGGGAAGCTGAGGCAGAAGGATCAGGAGTTGAGATCAGGCCGGAGTAGAGCAAGACCCTTTCTCAAACAAACAAAAATCAAATTATCCGTTTTTCACTAACCATATCCATGATCAGAAGAGAAAGCTAAAACTTAAAAGCCCCATTCCTATCATATGTAGCTAGAATTCACTTGAGATCTTCAAATATACAACTGAATGAGTGATCTATTGTGCTTCTCGAGACACATAGGAGCTTGTATTCTCTATCCCTTTGCAAATAATGAAGAGGAAGCCTAGCAAAAGCACTTAGGGATTCTGAGCAACTGTAGCGCAGGCCCAGGGCGGCAGTGTGTGCCCTGGCCCTGCCCACAACACTGAGTACTGTGTCTGCAGCCGAATCTGACATCTCACTGGCTGGGCATCCTCCCTTAGAGCCCTTTTTAAGGTTACAAGGAAGAGATGGTTTTGAGTAGACAAGTCAGTCCTGGCAGGGGGCACCTTTGCAGACTAAGAATGGAGAAGCATCTGAGGACCTCCTTTCTGGTTTTGTGTTTTCTATTTGGTGTAAGTTGTGAGGACTTCCAACCCTGGCACACAGTCAGATAAGATGCTCACAGGACTCAGACAGACTGTATTACACAGGGAAGGAAGAAGGAAGACAGTGGGGCTACACTCTGGTTCAGCTGGGGTTCCTGTAGGGCATAGAAAGGATGGAGATTAGAAGGTGTTAAAGCTAGATTGGTGTCTCTTACTTCCTGCTGCCTTCTGAATAGGTATGAACAGCAAACCTGCAGTGGAGCAGAGTCCTCAGTCTCTGAATGTGCTTCAGGGAGAGAACTGCAGCCTGCAGTGTGATTACACCATGAGCCCCTCTAACAATGTCAGGTAGTACAGGCAGGACCCAGGGAGAGGCCCTGTCCCTGTGCTAATCATCGCTTCCACCAAAAGCAAGACACTGGATGGAAGGGACATTATGACTCTGGATGCAGCCACCAAGCACAGCTCCCTGCATGTCGCAGCCTCCAGGCTCAGCGACTCTGCCTCCTACATCTGTGTGGTAGGTGCACTGTGCTCCCCAGGCACCTGCTGCCTGTCCCCAAAGCTGCAGCTGGAGACTGACATGAAGCTTAGAAGGTGGTACAGCTTTCTCATCTGATTCTGGATTTGGTTAGCACGAAACTGATCATTTATTCTCTGTTTGTTTGCTTGAGAAAGGGTCTTGCTCTGTTCCAGATTGACCTCAACTACTGAACTTCTGCTCAGCTTCCCAGATTGCTGAGCCCACACCTGTGTCACAAAGCCTTGCTGCATTCTGAGCTGTTTATTTACTTGGTTGCATATAATTTCACAAGTAATGAGGTCATGGCAGAAATGAGATTTAAATTTATTCTCAGGTGGTCACTGTGGAGCACAGACAAAATATAGACTGGAAGAAGCTTTATGGGGAAATCAAAATATAATTGTATATTGAAGAACAGACACACATTACATGTTTTAATTGTATAATTATTTATTAAATTTTTTTATAAATGACAGTTATTTTCCAGGTATAAGGAGGAAGGAAGCAAACAGACAAACACAAATACCAAAACAGCTTCACCCATGAGGCTTGGTTCTTGATCACTTTGCTGTGTTCACTTTGCTTCACAGGATTATCCAGTGGAGTTTTTGACCTAGCAAAGGCATGTTCCCTGCTTCTTTTCATGATTAACAGGTGTCGTATGGTAATCAAGAGTCATAGATTTGAAATGCTGTGTGTCTCACTAAAGGACTAAGGACAACAGTTCCTAGGTATAGAACACAAATGTTTGATTATCTGTAATAACATCTTTTCACCACAAGGTTCAGGGACTTGAAAGAATTTTGCCCTAAAATAAGTTACAGGATATTATGGAGGTGGGAGGCGGGATCAAGGATCCCTCCTTCCTCTATGACAGCTTCCTTTTTCCTTTATCAGTGGTGCAAAGAAAGTCCCAATCAGCTCCTCACTCCTCATCTAAGCACCACCCCTGGTCACAGCATATATATATATACATACATATATATATATATCCCATGCCCCACTTCTAAGCAGAGAAAAACCGGGCTGGCTGTAGTCATGGGCTTCTCTCCAAGTCTTCGGAATAAAGGCTACTTTTTACTTATTATTTTCTCTCTTATTGCACCAAAAACCTAACATAATGGTGCCTTGTGACTTGGATGGCAGAGTATGTCAGCTCCCAGTTGGAGCTGACCCTGCCATGAACCGTCACTTTTTCCTGTGGGCTGGTTCACTTGCCACTAATCCGCATGCAACAGCGACCTTCCTCACTCATCACAGGTGAGCTGCTGCAGGGGTTTTCTGTTTCCATTCCTAAAATCTGCACAGCTTCCACATTCCTTGGGGAAATGCTAAAGCTCTTATGTCCCAAGGTGAAGTTGTTCTCTCAGCTCACTTATAATTCTGTCCTGGGGGCCATTTCCTATACCTCCCAAAACAACATACCTGTGGGGTGCCTATTTCATAACCTTGGTGCTCTTGGCCTCAAGAAGGCTATAAAAAAACCAAAAAGCTGATCTTTATTTACACATTTCTCACAATGGCAGCAAGTTGACAAAAACCTATCATTTTTAGGCCTTTTTTTTCCTCTGAGGACTTGTCTTTCTCTCACTCTGTCTTGTATAATGGACAAATACTTCTGGCTTACTCTGCTCAACGAGGAACTCTCCCCTGTGTCTCCCAGACCAAACCCTGCAGCTTTCTCTGCCAGAGGTTCCTGTACCCCCTGCGTTACCCTGTCCTCCCTTCCCCACAGCAGCCTCTAATCCTTCCCTTAGTCTCTCTCCCGAGTCTCCAACTTCTCAATCCCACCCACCCAAGCCCTCTGTTCAGTCAGATGGTTCCTTTCCTACTCCTGCACTGACATTTTCTCCATCAGCTCACCATACACGGTCTCTTCCCTTCCAGCCTTTCAGCAGGCCATGTGGTTCTCAGCAGTCCTCTTGCTGCCTCTCACATGGAGGACAGCCACCATATTGCGGGCCTCTGTCACATGACAGCATGCCACCATCTTGTGATGGGTCCCAGGGTCAATGCGTGCCACCTTGTGGCCCCTCGTGTGATCAACATCAACCATCTTGGTACAGGTCACATGATGGCCATTCGCCATCTTGGGCTCCCTCACTGTGTGACACACCAACAGCCTGTGTTTCCTTGTCAGATAGTGATGAGTGGCAGTTTTATAGTCAATCATCGGATAATTGCCAGATGGTTGGCTACTTGGTGGCCATCTACTCCACAGCCTTCTCAGCCTCAGACTCTACTACCATTTAAAAAAAACAGGCTGGCCTTGATAGATTAATTAATACACATTTACATGTCCCTTTCTCTCGCTCTGACCTATCTCAGATTAGCCATCAATTAGGTTCCTTTTCTGCTACTCCTGTTTCAAGAGGCCTCTATTAATTAATCTACAAGAAGGTTCACACTAGTCTATTTATTGTAGCTCAAATTGGCCAAATATATTGGAGTGCACTCTGCTTTTGTAACATGTTTGCCAGTCTATATATCTGTTTACTGTTTACTGTACAGATCATCTCTCCATGTTTGTTCACTTGCCTGCTCTGTAAACAGCTGTTCCTTTTTATTTGAGCTCAATTTTTTCCCTCCTCTTTTATATTTTCAGATCATTTACTCAAGGTTTATTTGTGTTATACATTTAAAAAGCATGCTTCCACTAGTTTGCCAGCTGGTTAAAATGTTAGAACTGGTTAAACAAAATCCCTTGGGGTGAGGAGACTTTGGACAGGACTTCAACTGGTGAATAAGAAAGTGACCACCTGGTAATTTTAACCAGCTCTTGTTCATTAATCGAGGCCCCAATAATCTCCATACCCTTATTGGAGACACCCCAACTAAAGTTCATATGGCTGAGACAATTCATTGTTGCTGATCTGATGGTGTATTGATGCCTTGAAATGTAAAATTAAGATTATTTATGATGACAAGTGTTTTCTTTTAGATCCAGACATATGCTTTTTCCTTGTCCTCCAGCCAGGAGATTCAGGTCAGGCCAACATAAGGTCCCTTCTCAAATAATTTTTAAACAAAAATTTATGTAATGTATATGTTATGCTTAGAGATGCTTAAATAGTGAGCATTCCACACAATGTCACAAATTTCTTCAGTGCTCAAATGTTAATGGTTCCATTTAGTGCTCTATGTTAAGCTTGCTGCCTTTATTGCACTGTACCATTATCAATCTTCTGGATGTTCAACAACTAAAATTAAGAGATAATTATAAAGTGCTTTTAGATTCCTTTGGCTGGGATCCACTAGATCTTTTCCAGAAAAAGGTTATATGATGCATATTGGAGCCATAATTAACTATACTCAACTGGTGTTAAATGACACCACAGCGGATCTCTCTTTGCTAAATAATAAGGTAAATTTAATAAAACAGGCCATCCTCCAAAATCAAATGGCATGAGACATTCTAACAGCACATGAGATACTTATAAAATTGTAAAACCTAAAGGTGTGTATGACAAGTAAATAACAGGTCAATTTCTAAAATTCCCTAGGCCTTATCCTTACCCTCCATATGGAAAACCACTACTAAAATTATACTCATAAATACCCTGTTGATTGTATTATTTGACTCCTGCATACTTAATTGATTGTTTGCTTTTATCTCCTTTAGACTTAAAGATGTATACCTACACAAAAGAAAAACCAGATATCTTGTGTTTGTGGAGGAGACATACCTTCATCTATGGGCCAGAGTCCAAGACAAAAGTCTAAACTTGGCCCTCAAACCCAACAGGGAGACCTTATAAGTGTGGCTTTTCATGTTTTCAAAAACAGAGATAAAATCAAAAGGAAAGATAACAATCTGATCTTTTAGGAGTAACACTTGGAACTCTGAGACAGGTAAACCAAGACAAGGCAGAGCTGCCCAAGCCCCTCCTGGAACAAGCTTCAAGTGCAGCAAAAAGGACATTGGGCAAGAGAGTGCCCCAACCCAGCATGACTCTGGTACCTGGCCCTCATTGCAATCTCAAGGGCCATTGGAAGCATGACTTTCCTAGCCACCGGAGAGCAGGTAAGCCATCCTCTGATGCCTTGCCCTCACAGGAGATTTCATCAGCTCCAGATTCATCACTGACTGATCTACTCAGACTTGCTGCTGAAGACTGATGGGGCTTGGGGTCCACAGCCCCATTAATGTATCCTTCTCAGAGGCCCAAGTCCCACTGGAGGTCTCAGGCAACACATTCTCTGTACTTGTGGACATAGAGGCCATATATAGTGTTCTTCCTGAGTTTTCAGGCCCTTGTATTAAGTCCTCAGTCTCTATAGTGGATGTTGATGGCCAACCTATGCAGCCTTTGCAGACAGGGCCTATTGTATGCAGGTTTCAATCTGTCTTCTTTACCCATAGGTTCCTAGTAATTCCAAAATGTCCTACACCGCTTTTAGGTAGAGATCTTCAAAAGCTTAGCTTCTCCTTTACCCTCTCCCTTCTTCTCTGGTCAATCCCATAGTTTGAGATGCCTCCAATCCCACCCATGCTACCCATGCCATGCTTATTTTAATTTGTCTTGGGGACCCTTCAGTTTTTCCTTGTGTTCCCTGATATCCCATAGATGCCAAACATTTACAGAGACTTAAACCTGTAATCAAGCACCTTTTAGACAATGGTTTTTTTAAACCTACCCATTCACCCTATGATACTCCCTGGTACTCAAGCCTGATGTGTCTTATCATCTAGTGCAAAACCTTAGGGTAATCAATAACGCTGTTACCCCAATCCACCCAGTGGTGCCAAACACTTATACCATGCTCTCTCATATCCCTCCCTCCACCACTCACTTTACAATTGTCAATCTTAAAAATGCCTTTTTTACCATCTCCCCTACCCCCTCATTGTCAGAATTCCTTTGTGCTTATCTAGACTGACCCAAACACTCTGAGATCTCAACAACTTACACCTGTCATCTCTACAGTAAAACCTTTTCTCAGGGTCACATACCACCCCCTGTCTTTCCTATTCATCAATTTTGCAGACACACCCCTGGTCAGGACTGGCAGATAGATTTTACACACATGCCCCGCCACAAAACTTTCAAATATCTTCTCACCTTGGTTTGTACTTTTTCAGGATGGATAAAAGCCTTTCCCACAACCAGGTTGACTGCTGATATAGTTACTAAAGTCCTGTTACAGAAAATCATCCCAAGGACTACAACGATGGAGGAGCAGCCTCTACCTGGTCTTCTTGGCAACCCCAACAGCAGTTAAATTTGCTGAACTTCCATGCTGGTTTCACATCACTCAAGCTTAGCAGTGCCCTCCCAACCCTGAATCTCACCATCCTGAGTGGTCCTCTCATCTTCTGTCGCCCACCCGTCTCTGCCTCACCAAGGCCTCACAGCCACAGCTCTCAGGCTAAGTCATGTTTTGTTATCAGGTTTTATATTTCTCATGTTTCTTATACTTTTCAGCTCAACTCCTGGACCAGAGACAAGCCCTGCCTATCTACACTTTTAATTTTTTCTCTTTCAGGTGGGATAATCATCACCTCTCATAACTTTACTCCTCCTAACCCGACACTTATTTTTCAGAATTCTACCTCACCCTGGTCCTTATTAGGCACATTTAAATCAAAGACACCTTTCCTTCTACTTCCCCTGGGTCCTGAAATACGACAGTGTCCTGCCTCTTCATAGCACCTTGTCTCTGTGTTTTTCCAGTCTAAGATGCAGGCATTCACCAATGATGAAGCTGTCCTGGCTGAAACAAATGGTACCAGCTTTTACAAGGGCATCAACCATCATCCCATCAACCTTCCTAAACCCCAATGTGGTGCCCCCTTTCAGCAGGAAGTAGTAAGGGAGAAACTTTGCCCTTTTCCTAACAATAAAAACATGGGAATGAAAGGATTTTGCCCTAAAATAAGTTACACAATATTAAGGAGGTGGGAGGCAGGATCAAGCATCCCTCCTTCCTCCATGACAACTTCCTTTTTCTTTTCCCAGTGGCACAAAAAATGTCCCAATCAGCTCCTCATGTGTCATCTATGCCCAACCTAAGCACCACCCCCAGTCAGAGCTTATATATATATATGTCCCATGCCACACATTCAGTAGGAGAAAAACTTGGCTGGCTATAGTCATGGGCTTTTCTCCACATCCTTGGAATAAAGGCTACTTTTACTTATATTTTCTCTCTTACTGAGCCAAAAACCTAACAGGACTGAGCTAAATTAAGTTGTCTTAAGCAAGTGATTAAATGGAGTTATTAAAAAATGCTTTTTAAATAATGGTAGCTATTTCTGTACAGTAGATGGAATAATGTAGTGAAATTAAGTAAAAAATAATAATATTGAATCTTAAGTATGGAGCTAGGCTTAACTTTCCATTCTCTGGTATGAACTGCATTACTATTATAGCATGGTTATTGCTGAGGTCACCCTTTACTCCACACTGAGTTTATCCTATTCAGTTAAACTATAATGGCTTTTTTGTTTAGTGTGGAACTGTGTATCCACCTCAAATGTCCATTTTTTGATTTGGTCTTTGAATTTAGGGGGTTTGACTTTTTAAAATTCTTTATATGTTCTTGACAGAAGTCCTTTCTCTGAGGGACAGTTCGCTAAAATTTTCTTCAAAATTCATGGGTTTCCTTTTTATTCTGTTGGAGATTTCTTTTGACATGCAAAAACATTAATAAGATGAGATCCCAATTATTGATTCTTGGATGTATTTCTCACGTGGTTTGATTTTTGTTTATGAATTCTCTACCTACTCATATGTCTTCAAGATTTCTACCTACTTTGTCCTCCAGCAGATTTAAGTGTTTCTATTTTAATATTTAGATATTTGATCCATTTTGACTATAGCTGGTGATAGGCATGGGTCTAGTTTTAGTTTTTGGCATATGCATAGCCAGTTTTTCTAGCACCATTTATTAAAGTGACTATCTTCCTTCTTATGAACTCGTTTGACCCCTTTATCAAAGATAAGGTAGCTGAGTGGGTTTGCATTTGTAATTGTGTCTTCTAATCAATTCCACTGATCTTCAGGTCTGTTTTTATTCCAGTACCATGCTGATTTTATTACAGTAGCTTTGTAGTATAAATTCAAGTCAGGAATTGTGATGCTTCCTGCCTTGCCTTTGTTGCTCAGAATTGCCTTTGCTATTCTAGGTCTTTTCTGGTTCCAGAAGAATTTTAGGAATGATTTCTCTAGGTCTGTGAGGTATAGTAGTGGTATTTTGATTGAGATTGCACTAAATCTGTGTAACAATTTTGGGAATATGGCTATTTTCACAATATTTATTCTTCCTATCCAAGAACAGGAAATGTCTTTCCATTTTCTGAGATCCTTTTCAATTTTTTTAGAATATTATAATTTTCTCTGAATAGAAATTTGCTTCTTTTATTAGATTGATTCCTAAGTATTTCATTGTTTTGGATGCTATTGTGAAGGGTGTGGCTTCTCTTATTTCTTGCTCAGTGAGTTCGTTGTTTGTATGTAGGAATACTATTGATTTTTGAGTGTTTACTTTGTGTATTACTGAATTTAGTTATTATACCTGGAAGTCTTTCCATGGAGTTTTGGGGGTCTTCCATATAGAATATCATGTCATCTGCAAATAGTGATAATTCAACTTCTTCATTTCCTAAGCTTACTCCTTTTAATTCTCTATCTTGTATAATTGTTCTGCCTAGTATTTCCAGTACTATATTGAATATGAGTGGTGATAATGGACATCCTTGTCTTATTTCTGATTTTAGAGTAAAGGTTTTCAGTTTTTGGCTGTTTAATATTATGCTGACTGTTGGTTTGTCATAGATTGCTTTTATCATATTGAGGTAAAGACCACCTAATCCAATTTTCTGTAAGGTTCTTATCATGAATAAATGTTGGACCTTATCAAAAGCTTTTTCTGCATCTATAGAAATGATCATGTGATTCTTATTTTTGGCTCTACTGATATGGTGGATTACATTTTTGATTTGCATGTGTTGAACCATCCCTGCACTCCTGGGATGAATCTCACTGAGTCATGATATATAATCCTCTCCACGATTTGCTGCATTCTGTTTTCCAGTATTTTACTGAAATTTTTTGCAACTATGTTCTTTAGGGAGGTTGACTTGTAGTTCTCATTTTTGGTTGCATTTTTCTCTGGTTTTGGTATTATAGTAATATTGCTTCCAGGAATGAGTGAGGGAGAATTGCTTCCCTTTCAATTTCATTGAAGAGTTTGAAGAATGTCAACATTAAGTCTTTGAATTTGTTGTAGAATTCTGCAGTGACAGTGACTCCATCTGAACATGGGCTTTTCTTTGTTGGTAATGTTTTAATTATATTTTCAATTTCATTAATTGAAATTGGGTTATTCAGCAGTTTTACATCTTCTTGATCCAGGTTTGGTAATTCTTATGTTTCTAGGGCAAGTGTTTTGTAGTCTTTTTTTTTTTCTGCCTCTGGGATGGTCATATGTTTCTAGGAATCTGTCCATTTCTTCTGTGTTATCAAGTCTATGAGAATAGAGGCTTTCAAAATAGGTATTGATGATCTTGTTTATTTCACCCTTTTCATTCCTTATTGCTTGAATTTGACTTTTTTTCTTTCCTTTTTAAAATAAGCTTGGCTAGCGGCTTATCAATTTTATTTATTCTTTCAAAGAACCAACTCTTTGATTCATTGATCCTTGGTATTATTTTCTTAGACTCCACTGCATTGACTTCTCCTCTGATCTTTATAATTTCTTCCCTGCTTTGGCTTTAGGCTTGACTTGCTCTTCTTTTTCTAGATGTTTGGGTTATATCATCAAGTTGTTTGTTTGTGTTCATTCTATTTACCTGATGTGGTAATTCACTGCAATAAATTTTCCTCTGAGGACTGCTTTCATTGCATCCCACAGGTTCCAATAAATTGCATTTATATTTTCATTTGCTTGTAGATATTGCTTAATTACTTCTTTAATTTCCTCTGTGACCCATCGATTGCTCAGGAGTGTATTATTCAATTTCCATGTGTTTGTGGGGTTTTTGCTGTTTCTTTTGTCATTAATTTCTAGTTTCATGGTGCTATGATCTGATAACATGCACGGGATAATTTCAATTCTTTTGCATTTACTTAAGCATGTTCTGTGGGCTAGTATGGTCTATTTTAGAGAATTTTAGAGTCCCATGTGCTTCTCAGAAGAATTTATATTCTGATGTTGTTGGGTGGAACACTGTGTATACATCTACCAAGTACATTTGTTCACAGGCATGATTCAGTTCTGTTATTTCTTTGCTGATTTTCTGTCTAGTTGATCTGTCTGTTTGTGCCAATAGGGAGTTAAAGTCTCCAGTTATAATTGTGTTATTGCTTATTTGATTTTTGATTTCTTTTTAAAAAATTTTATTTACAGAGTAAAAAGGAAAACAGAAAATGGTAGAATAAAGAATCTCAAAAAATAAACAGAAAGAAATCACTGGTTGATATACTACATATTGTCCTCTTAGAAAGTTGTTCAAGTTACAAAAAGTAAAGCATACAAAGTGGACATTCCAACAGTGAGATTCCAAATAGTTCTGTTCAAGGATCCAACAAAAACTGTAATATGGTTATCCATCCTACCCACTTAAATGTACATACAGTTATATCCTTTAGAGCACTTTCGTTTCCTCTTTTTTACAATAGCAATTACACATTTTGGGTTGTATTACTCCTACAGTTCTTATTACTTTTTACACTAGAGAAACAATGTGAGATATATGATATATGATTCTTATTTATTTCACTTATGAGGATAGCCTCAAGTTGTTTCCATTTACTTATGAAGGTCTCAAGATCATCCTTTTTTGTAGCTAACAAATTATCCAGTGTATAAAAATATCACATCTTTTTCAACCACTGTGCAGTTGATAAGCATTTTTGTTGTTCCCAAGATTTAGCTATTATAAATTGTACTGCTATGAACATGTGTGCACATACATCACTGTGACATGACCTTTTCAGTTTTTCTGGGAAAATGCCCAGGAGAAGAATAGCTGGAACTTCCAATCCTAGTCTTCTGAGAAATCTCCATAGTGATTTCCATAGTGGCTGCACCATTCTACACTCCCACCAACGGTGGAGCAGTGTTCCTTTTTCCCCACAGCCTTGCCAACATTTGTTATCAGTTGATTGCTTGATGGCTACTATTCTTTCTGGGTGTGAGATGAAATCTCAATGCTATTTTAATTTGCATTTCTCAAATGACACAAGGCATTTCTATGTTGGGTATGCCCACAGCTTTAAGTCTTTATCCAGTGATCTCGGTGGAAGACCTCCAAATGATAGTCTGGTATGAGCTTGTGTTCTCTAAAATTGAAGAATGAATTTTAGAAACAATGGAGGTTAAAGAGCAGAATATATTTATTGAGAGAAAGAAAGCTTCTATCTAAGAGAGATAGAAGTCCTGAGAGTGTTGCCTAATTTTTTATTTCTGTTAATATTTGTTTTGTATAGCTGGGTGTTCCCAAATTTGGTGCATATATATTTAAGATGTTATCTCCTTGAAATTTTCCCCTAACTAGTATATAGTGACCTTTATCTCTTTAGATCATTCTCGGTTTGAGTTCACATTGTCTGCAAACAGAATAGCTACCCCTGCTTTTTGGGGTTCCTGTTGCATAAAGTATTGTTTTTCCATCCTTTGACTTTCAGTCTATGAGTTTCCTTTTGAGTTAGATGGGTTTCTTGTATACAGTGTAAGGTTGGATGTTGTTTCTTGATCCATTCTGCCAGTCTGTTTCTTTTAATTGGTGAATTGAGGCCATTTACATTAATGGTTATAACTGATATATATTGGTTTATTTTTGACATGTTATCTTTCTGCTGTTGATTCTTTACCTTTGCACTCTGTTTAACTCTTTGCTTTGCTTAGTGGATTTTTCTTATGTCTATCTAGAATGCCTTTCAGCATTCTTTGCAGGGTTGATTTTGTGGTCATGAAGTTTTTCAGCTGTATTTTGTTGTGGAAGTATTGTATTTTTCCATCAATTTTGAAGGAAAGTTTTGCAGGGTATATAAGTCTGGATTGCAAGTTGTTTTGCTTTAGCAGCAGCTGAAGTACCTCACTCCATGTTCATCTTGACTTCATTGTTTGTGTTGCAAAGTCTGCTGTGATTCTGAAGGGCTTTCCTGTATAGGTGATCTGTCTCTTCTGATAGGCTTTCCTTTATAGGTGATTTGTCTCTTCTCTCTAGCAGCTTTTAATATTCAATTCTTATGTTGGGTTTCTGGGATCTTCATTATTATATGTTTGGGTATAGTGTTATTTTGATTATGGCTATTTGGAGTTCTATATGCTTCACTGCTCTGTATGTCAGTTTCCATTCTCATGTTTGGGAAATTTTCAGCTATGACTTCTTTAAATAGCCTTTGATATCATTTTTGTTGTCACCTTCTTTTTTTATATATCTATCAATCTTGTGTTGTTTTCCTTTGGATCACCTTGCAGCCACTGAATTATTATTTCCTGATTCCTGGTTATTTTTAACAGATATTTCCTTTCCTGTTCACTAGCTGTAACCTTGTCTTCAATCTGTAAGTCTAACTTCACTTTTATTGAGGTGGTTTTGCAAACTTTCAATGGAATTTTTGATTTCCTGTATATGTCTTTGAATCTGTCTCATGCATTCTTTTTGGGTTTTTTTTGTATTGTTCATTCAAGGTTTGCATCTTTTTGCATTGTTCCTCTAATTTTTATCTATGTCTTCTTAGATGTGTTTAGCATTTCTTTCATTACATTTATCATGTGTTCTTTTACCTGGGAGATTGTTTCTGATCTTAGTTCTTCTATAGCTTTCAGAGTTTTTTTTACTGCATTTGCTATCATTTCAGGTGTTTCAGGTTGTTCTATGTCTATGTATCCTAGGCTTGCTTGGGGTGGGCTGGAGGTTTAAGATTGAATTCTGCCCTTTTGTTTTGTCATTTTCCTATATTCCTCAGGGAAGCCCAATGCAAGGTCTCAGTTGTTTCTTGGCTTGAAAATATCTATTCCTATTGCTGGGGATCTCCCCAGTTGAGTGGAGGTCCTGAAACAGACCTTACCAGATGACTCCAGCCACTTGGGGTCACAGGGGACACCTTACCAGTCTCAGAGTGAAGCCCCAAAACTTCATCATGGGTTGGAGAGCACTGCACACACTTGGCTTGCCAGGCCAAATGCAGGTAACTATGGTCAACTCTGGAGTCACAGTTTGAAGCCTGGATAGTCCCAGAGTGATCTCCCAATGAGTCCTCTGGTGATGTGGGAGGCTTGGCGGGGGCTTGCCAGTCTCAGAAGTGCCAAAGTTTCTTCCTGGGCTGGAGAGTGCTACACACACTTTCCGTTTGACAGGGAGAATGCTGTCAGCTAGGGAGTTGCTGGGTGGGTCTGCATAAGCCCAGAGGGACCTCCTGGTGTGTTCTCTGGTGATGTGGGAGGGTGGGCAGGGTCTCACCATCTTCAGAGTCATATACTAGAGTTTCCTGGTGGACTGGAGAGTGCTGCATGCACTTTCAGCTTGACAGGCAGAGGGTGGGCACCTCAGGATTCCATGGGCCAATTTTTTTTTCATCAAAATGTGATGTCAACCATGCCCCACCATTGATGCTGATTTACCACTACTTAATCTATTTTGTACATTAGTATTTTAAAGTAGTTACTATTTTACATGAAAAATTTCACAGCATTTTAATTTTACTCTTTATTTGCACATGAAATTATGCATTTTGATCTTAAAAAATAAAAAAGAAAGAGAAAATATCAAAGTCCTTCACATAGGATCAATATTCTTTACTACAGTAAGATATGTGAAAAAAAAAGGTTGAAATGTGTTCTTCTGATACAACTTACATCTCCCTGCCCTTTTCCTCTCCTGGCACCTACTGCGCACATCTGTGCTCCTCAGCGCGAGCAAGAGCGGTCACTGCCTGTGCACCATTGCGGGCTCCCCACATCCCCTGTGTGCCAACAAGCCCCCAGTAGGGTTTGTCATTTCACAGCTAGACAGCCATTAATCTGCCAGTTGCCACAGTGCTTGTTAGAGGTTTCATCCCATCTACACCTGTCTGCAGGGCTTCAGCAGCTTTATACTATTCCTATAATGAAACACAATCTTTCAGCTGTGAGATACAAAGCATACAGAATTTTTCCTGGGTTCACCCTTCAGCCTCAGCTCTCAATTCTCCTCTCCCCTCTCTGTGACCCAACAATCCCAGGCTCCTTCAGCTCACTGAATTGGCCGTGTCCATTCCCACATTTAGCCTTACTCTTTATCTACCTGAAGTATTATTCCCTCAACTCTTGGCCAGCCTGACTCAGTCTCACCCTCCAGGTCTCACTGCCAACCCCACTACTGTGGAGAAATCCTCTAACTTCTGTGGATCTTCCTGCCCAAAGCTATTACTTCCCATTGGATAAGAATAGTAACAAGCAGCTATGCTGTTGATTTGTGTGCCTGCATTTTGAGTGACTATTCATCTAGTTAGATCACAGGTTTTATGAGGCCAGGGCAATTGTTCAGTTCACGGCTCTATCCTTGGTGTCTAGACCGATGACCGGTTCACTGTTGTCAGTTCACAGGCACCTACTGAAGGGATGGGCCAGTGCATGAGTGTGTGAGTGAGTGAGTGAGGCTTAGTCCTTTCCTTACTTGTCCTTTCATTTCTCCCTTTCTCATCTCAGTGACTCCTACTTAGGGCACCAGCTCTGCTGCATTATGGGGTGCATCTCAGTCCTCCCTGCCCTTTCCCCACACTCAGGCCCTGCCTCTCTGTGCTCAGGGTGCTCTGCCAAAAATTAACTCCACCCACGGTCTCATCCCTCCCTCACCCAGCGGAGCTCACCTTACAGAAGGCCTGAGCCAACCTGCTCTAAGGAGAGTAAACCTCCAGAAAATACTGTAAAGAAAAAGTCACAGCTGAAAGATGTGGGAAAATACAAAATAACTTCTCAAGTCACACAGTTAAAATTTTATTTCAAAATACTACATGCAAAAATTTCTCCAAAAAACACATTCAGATAATTAGCCCTTGCAGACATTTTATAAGAGATTTGGTGTTAAAAGGATGTGGTTACATGAACTGGTTAATAATAGTCCAGCTTCAATACCTCTCTAGTGGCTATGGCTCTTCACAAGATTAATAGTCATCTACATCTATAGCACTGATGTTGTAGGAGTTTTTATTTCATAAAACTTATGTCAGAAAATTGCTCATTCATTTCACCAGTGATGTGCAAATCCCATAAGGGGCTACAGATTATATCCTTCAAAAAATCCATTTTTGGAAAAATTGTTTTCCTAAAAATAATTCAAAGGTGGACAAGGGCCTGTTAGGACTTGTATTTTACCCTTTGCTGAGCTGACTGTCACAGTAACACTGTCAGTAAAGACACAGGCTCCCAGGCCCAAGGGAAGGAACATACTGGCACCAGCACAGCAAACAGCGTAAGCACTGGCACCTTCCTTTCATGCCTCCATACCCGGGGTCTATCGCGGGCACACAGTGAATGAATACGGATGCTGTGCCTACAGTTATGTGCACCCCAGAGGAGGGAATCTGAGCTTGGGCAACTCCCTGCCCTGACAGCAAACAGTGAGCACACTTGCTCTTTGTCTCAAAGGAAAACCCGCCTCAGCTTTCCAGGTTGTTTGCTGTAAGCACAGCTCTAAGAAATCCCTAGTGTGTGAGATCACAGCTTATATTAAGGCACACTCGGTAAGACATGTAGTAGCTAAAGGACTCATAGATACTATCTTTCAATCTTACCCACTCTTGGACCCATATTGTCACATAGAAATTTGTCTTATGACAGTGGTGCTACCTCACCATCCATTCTGATTAATCTGAGTGACAGGGACTAAGTCTAAAAGCCTTCAGCTTGTGCCACACTGTTTAATTAAAGCTTCTTCGGTAGAATTCTAATAGGATGAAATTAATTTGTAGCATTAACAGAGTCACATCTCCTATGATCCCAGATTCAGAGAATTGTGAGCCATCCCAGAGTACAGACAGCTGGGGCACAGTGTGTGACCCACTATGACACTGATGGAAATTTAGACTGAAACGTTTAACTTTGGTTTCACTGTAAAAAAATAGACAAAACGTCACCAACCATCATTCCCCCCATAGAAAGATATTTTATGTCTCCCCAGAAAGAAGCACACAAACTTGAAGTGTTTTAATTCGACGTTGGAATGAGTGTTAAATTGTATTCACATTGGAATTACATCACTTTGGTGAACTGTATTAGCAGTGTTATTGAGTGTTTGTAACTTTTATATGCAATCATGGCCTAAGCTAGGACTGTCCAAATATCATGAGAAAAGCATGTGGTTCTAGTAGGAGTAAAGTTTGTGATTAGTCTGTTGTCATTTCATATAAAACACATACACGTGTATGCACCCCACACATACATGGAGATTGAGTCGGAGTAAAACTTTCTTAATTGTTAAATTTATCAGGACTGTCAGGAGTTTGCATTTTGCCATCTGAGTCCACAAGAGGGCAGCGTCTTCTCAGGTGTTTTGAGGAACATTTTGAATTGGAATAAGGGAGAGAGAGAGAGAGGGAGAGAGAGGGAGAGAGAGAGAGATTGAGATCAGAGGAGGGCCTTGGTGTAGCTGGATGGCTAAAAGAACATCTTCTAATTTTGAGAACAGATACTTATATTCTTTGTTTCCTACAGCAAAAGAATCAGAAGTATTTAAAAAGATTTTTAGAGTTTAAAACCTGACTCCTCAGTGAAGAAGCGCAGAATGACAGGATCCTTCAGTGTTTTCCTGGTGACCCTGTGGCTTCAGTTCATCTGTGAGTAGGGTCATTTCTTTGGGAACCTCAAGTACAATATGTAAAATTGTCTTATGTACCAGGACTGTGGGATGAATATGGATGTTTTTAATCCACTAAAAAAGGGAGACTGGGAAGCACTGAAAAGATAAATTTTATCTGGAGAGGAAGCACCCACTCCCCAGCCGATCTTCTTTACCTGCTGTCTTTTTGCACAGGGGTGAGCAGCCAGCAGAAGGAGGTGGAGCAGAGCCGGGAGACCCTCAGTGTTCCAGAGGGAGACTCCGCCTCTCTCAACTGCACTTACAGCGACAGTACTTTTAAAACTTTTATTTGGTACCGACATTACCCTGGGAAAGGTCCTGAGTTTCTGGTGTCCTTGTTCTCCGGTGGTGACAGAAAGGAAGGAAGATTCACAGCACAGCTCAGCTCAGCCAGCCAGCATTTCTCCCTGCACATCTCAGGCTCCCAGCACAGTGACTCAGCTGCCTACCTCTGTGCAATGACCCACAGTGCTCCACAGGCAGCTGCAGCCTGCACGGGAACCACAGGGGCCTGGGCAGCCCTGAGGCAGAGCAGAGAACACAGGGCAGAGGGTTCCTCTATCTGCTCCAGATGCAGCAGGGATTAAGGGCAAGGGTAGAGACTGTGGAAGCATCTACTATTTATGAAAATAAATGACCATGGAAGAGAAATGAGAGGCAAAGTTGTTGTCTAATGTAAATATTTTCCTTCTTTCCACTGATACTGTAATTTAAAAAAAGTTTTGAGACACTGTATTTACAAAAGGTGTATATATTTAAGTTATAAATCTCTGTGCAACTGAAGATCTATGTATAAACATGAATGGATCACCATAAACAATGCTACAAATGGTGTCAGCCACCTCTGAAGTTTCCCTTCCTCCTTTTTGCTTTAAAATTGAATTATAATTGACAAAAAGTGTGTATACTACATACACCTTGATGTCTTCTCTAGTTTTACATAACACCTTTATCCCAAGGATTACTTTTGTGATGAGTTTTGTAAATGAAGTAGCACATTTTGATGGAACAGTGGATATTCCCTCGCAGTGTTTAATGCTCTTCCTCTTCCCGTTCAGTTTCTCAGGCTGTCTGATCCACTGCATTAGGAAAGTATTGGTAAAACAGAAATGCAAAGGGAAGAGAGGAGTTGCAAACCCTACTTTCAGAAGGGTTTAGTTCATAATTACTTCACAGACCTCCCAGTTCTCCTCCACTTTCAGCTGCAACCTCACCCTTGATTAGATAAAGACACAGCAGGTGGGCAAAAGTCACAACAGAGAGTGAGAACTGGGCAAAACAAAGAGCTCAGATGACTGTAGAGACCAAATGTCTGAAATGGTCTATGTTCCTGTTTTTGAGTTCAGGCTGAGTAGGTCTCAGAATTCTTTTCCAGAGCCTGACTCCTGTGCCCGTGGGGTGGGGTGTGACTTGGGGACTCATCCTCCACAGATACGGAGTGCTCCAAGCACCAGCAGGGCACAGGGAGGCAGCATGACCCCAGCCATCTCACTAAGGGTTTTCCATAAGGCATTTAGAATGAGCGCTCGACAGCAAGGTGCTTCATTCTCATCACTGATGCTCTCCCTGGATGTGCTCTGCAGCACGCCCGGTACTGGGAAGATTTGTAACCAGTGCTGGTGAGGAGAGGTAGAGATGCTGAGGATGTATCTACATCCATCAAGTCCAGGAAATACATGTGTGGCCTGATGAAAAGAAATCCTTAATACAGCGTAGTAGGCATTAGGATGAATTGCAGGACTGAAAATTCAAACCTCCTTATTTGTAAAATTAATATTTTAGCCTATAATCCATGCCATTGTCTATGTAGGCTAGGATTTGGAATAATTTGGAAACGTAAAAGTAAGATTTAGCAATCTTAAGTTGTCCAATCTGGATTTATGTCACATTCTGAATCAAATTTGAAAGCTCTAACAAATATGTCCAAAGCACAGAAAAAGAATTAGATGGTGGTAAGGAAGACAGAAGTTGTGCTGAAATCTAGACATGTGCTGGCTCCAGGTTTCTGAGAGTGTTCTGGGAGCATGGAATTGTGGGAGGAACCATGGTCATGATAGTAGTTTGAACATCTATCATGGTACCATCAGGCCATTTGATCATAAGCTGTAGCCATATATATATTTGAGGATTGGTTTTATAAATAAATGAAATGACATATTAGTGTAGTCTGAATTTAAAAGAGCTTCAAGAGAAATTCTTTTGCCCATAATTTATGGACTCAACAGGCTAAAATGGTAGTTAAAGACATTGTTTAGCTGGAGTCTTGATGCACCTTCTGGGGAGCTCAGGGCACACACTGTCCCACCAGATCTGGTCCCCCACCTGAGGGAGGGGCCAGGCTGCTCACCTTATGTTGGTTGTAATGAAGCACTGAAGTCACTGGTGTGGTCGTTCTTGGGCTAAGGTGTCCTCTGAGGAACAGTGGTGACTCGCAGTGGAAGGGATCAGCTTTGTAAAGAGGTCCACTTTGTAAGGAAAGGCTCTCTGCACAGAGACCCAACACTCTCAGTAGTTGGGTGCTGGTTACACTGGTCTGGGAAAGGGGGCTTGGCTGCTGACAGTGTGTGAACTATGGCTATGGGACACTCCTGGCACCTGTGGAGCAGCATTCCTGATTGTTGTATTCCAAATTTTAATTTCTCCATCCACTTAGTCTCTCTATTTTTAAAACTTGAAGTAAGTTAAAGAAAAATCTAAACAAATACAAAGAATTCTTTTTGTGTTTTTTTTTTGTACTGGAGATCGAACTCAGAACCTTGTGCTTGCCAGGCAAGCGCTTATGCCACTGAGCGAAATCCCCAGCCCATTACAAAGAATTCTAACTAAAAACTAAATCTTTGAATATTTTGAAACTTAGTGACCAGGGGATCAGTATATAATTACGTTAATTTCTTTTGGATGGATTTTTTGACACTGTGTCTGTTACCTCTATCCAGGTAGAAGTGACTAAGTTGACGCACAGTTGATAATTTTGGGTTAAAATATGTAAAAAGCCAAATGGAGAGAGGCACCATCATCTAAAATCATGAATGGCTACCATAGTTTTGCTCTTGGTTTACATCTGAGAAGGCAGACTGGCTGCAGGGATTTCACTGTGCCGTTCTCCTCAAACGCTTCCTCCTGAACGGGGCTGGCAGCAGCCCAGCCCTCGGGTGCACAGGTGGATGGGCAGATTCTCACCAGGACAGAAGAGAGAGAGATGGCAGTGCAGCTGTTCCTCTCACTCCCTGTGCCTAGAGCCAGTCTGGAGACAGCTTAATTGTCACCTTTTCATGGAAACCTCAGCCCCTCCAGGAGATTAACTTCAGTTAGCGAGGATTAAACACCTGAAGCATTTTACTTTACTTTATTTTATTTTGTTTTTGGAGCTTTTGGGAACAGCATAGTTTTCCTAATTTCTTTTTGGAGAATTCATTGTTAGCATCTCCAGCAAATATACAGAGATATTTATTTTTCAGTTTCACAGCAATGAAGTGAACTTTACATTGATCAAAGTTTTGATTTTGAAACTAAGTTTAGTACAATTTAAAATATATTAATATGAAACTTAGTTTTCTTTCTTTCCAAGGCTATCCGTGAAGTGTGGAGGAGGGAAATATGGCAGTGAGACATTGGGACATCTTGGCTGAGTGCACGCGTTCCTCCTCCTCCTCCCCTCACACCATCCAGGGCTGCTCACTTCCTTGGTGTCTCCTGGGTCTTGAGGATGAACCACTTAGACCAGGACAGAAAGAGGGCCAGGAGGTGGAGTGCCAGAAGCAACCCAATGCCAGAAATGAAACATTCAAGCAGGCACGGCTGCCTCCTGATAAATCCCTCAGCCATGTACTTCCAGGTGGTCCCTCCTTTCACAAGTCTAGGTCCAGTCTAGAGGGGATACAGATGTGGAGCAGGATTTGTTTTAATCATCTGGTCCCCGTTCCATTTAAAGCAGTCTGTTTGGTTTACATTTTTGATAGAACTTAACATATTGTAGGTAACCACTATTTTGTGGACTAAATGTGAGTTTAGGATTTCTGAGAACGCGCAAACTATCACAACAGCCAGTGTCTTCCCAGGAAAGAAGCTTGCCAGCACAGTCACTACAGTCTACATGTTAATTTAGGAAGAGTTAAACCATCTGCTTCTACACTAACTGCCATTCTCGGGTCCCCTTTTATGTGCTGCTAACCTGTTACAGAAAGTCAAGTAGACCTGGCAACGCCTTGAAGTGAGCCATGCTGATTCTCATGTGGTCTATGAACCTAAGAAACCCACTTCCGTTTTGAAGGAGCAGTATAAAAACCCATGCTCACACAATCTGAGGGGCAATCAGAGCCTCTGAACCTAGACATCCAGGGAGGGGAGAGCACCCCCAACAGAGAAATATGGGCCACACCATGCTCTCCAGTCTGCTGTGGGTGTTCGGAGCCACCGTCTATTCTGGTACCAATGATCCAAATATGGTCAAGACTATTAAAGATGAAAAGTCTGTGTACAGACATGAGATGGTTAATATGGGCCGGATGAGGAAAGCAGAATGAGGAAAGAGCAAGCAAACTGCCACTGCAGTGTGGCTTGTTGTTGGATCCTAAATTAGTCTAAAATCTCCTGGTATTTGATTATTATATCAGAAGATCAGCTATGTTTTCTTATTGTTCCTACAGGACACACTGTGGCTCAGAAAGTGACTCAAGGTCAGACTGCTCTATCCAGGCCAGAGGGGACAGCAGCTGTTCTGGACTGTTCCTACGAGACAAGTGTAACCTTCTATGATTTGTACTGGTACAAGCAGCTCTTCAGTGGAGAGATGGTTCTGCTCATTATTCAGAGTTACTCTGGTGTTTACTCCACAATTACTGGTAACTATTCTGTCGATTTCCAGAAGGGAGCTCAGAGGATCAGCCTCACCATTTCACCCTTGCAAATGGAAGATTTTGCAACGTATTTCTGTGCTTTTCTGCAAAGCACAGTGCTGCAACAGACAGTAAAGGCTGAACAAAAACTCAGGAGCTCCCTCAGCCTCAGGCCCTGCTGCAGGAGGTGAGCTGAGACTCACACGTGCAGGTCCCAGACAGGAAGGGAGCACCGCTGTTGCTCCGTCTAGATTAGATTAAATTCTAAGTAATTTAGAGTCCTTTTCTGAGTCCTTTGGAAACTGGTGTCAGGAAAACTTTTTCCCAATGCATTCTTGTTGAATGTGTGAGTGAAAAATGGATCAAATGGAAATCGAGTGAATTTGCCTAAAGCTGGAATACTTAGCTCATAATTATCTCACGGTCAGCTTCATTGACAGAGGCTCACAGCACAGACCTAGGTCTGGTCCTCTGGAACAGCAATGCTGAACGTTTCCTAAGTCTCTTCCTTTTTGGGTTAGATCAGCTGGGTAAAATCTGAGACGCTGCCCAACCAGAGTGATTTAAATAACTCATGAGTTATACAGAGCCAGCCTTCTGCAATTGCTGGAGCTGAGGCGGGAGTCTCTGTGACATTTCCATCTTCATATCTGGTACTGAGCCTGATTGATTTAATGTCAGCTAGACCAGTCAGGAGGATAACTTGGATGAGCGTAAACCCATACAGAAACTATGACTCATAAGAATACCGTGGGACCTAGAGGACAATTGAAACCTGTGGGAGAAAATTAAAACTTGTGAGTCCCCCAGCTCCTTCTTCTCACTTGCTGGATGATCTTCAAGAGGAGAAAAGTCATTTGCTGTTATGGTGCATACACACTTGAGTGAAGACAAAGAGAAGGTGAAGAAGAAGTTGTATTGGGAGGTAGAAGAGATGCGTTACCATTACCTGGAAACTGAGCTGGCAGTTTTATGACCTCATGTGTGAGCTGCCCCAGAGCATGTAGCCCTAAGCCACAGAGCTCACAGGAAACAGCTTCTGTGTCACACTGACCTTTCACGTCTTGTACCATTTCTGTCATGGCCAACCCTAAACCAGAAAAACACAGGCACACAAATCCTAGGAAATGTATTTCTAGAGGGCTGAACTGAGACAGTTCAAAGCTACTGCAGTGATCCTTCTCAGCTTGGTATCCATATGAACTTCCTTTAATGATATCTAAAGTTTATATAAAGACAACAGAACACTCATGCTTGCTACTAATGACCTGCAGCTATCCCTTATCAACCCAAACTGTGCCTATCCTGTCCCCCGCAAACAAATCCATGCACTATCGGGTTCTGACCTAGATCCCCGTTCTCCCTAATGAGTGCACAGTGAAGGCTTAAATAAATGAGAAAAGTGGTATGATTTTACCACTCCAGGTGGCTCAAAACCTTTAGCTGAGTTTAAGACTCTGAAGGCTAAGACAAAGAGCTCCTCTGGGCCACCCATATTTATTTCTTCTCCAAACAAAAAGCAGGAAACTGAGAAAAGGGCAGGAAATGGGCAGGACCTCGGGAGTCAATTCAAAGACTTCTCCAAGTAGAAAATTGTGCCAATTTTAAAAAAACTGTCTTATCTCCATGATGAAATTTATGGTAGGTGTGAGACTGCAGGAGTGAGATGCCTGCAGCTCTGGTTTCTGTCTACTTAATTGATATCTGAGTCAGGTGTCCTCAGCTGTGGCCTTGTCTTGCCCTTTGAGGCATCTCTGGCCTCATGGGCCACTGTAGGCCTCAGCCTGGACCAGGGGTTCATAGAGGTTCACTTACTCTGAATCAGCTCCCTTCACCAGGGAGGGGGCTGAGGCCTAGGACGGACTCACAGATAAACATAGAAAGCCATTCAGTTAGTTTTCAATCCTGCTCAGTGCTGCTTCATTATGGTCTCCAGCAATGTACCATCCATGGGTGATGGTCCTATCTCTTCTAGGTGAGTCACACACATTGTTTCATTCATGTACTGGCACTAAGATGTAATGTCATAGAAGATTAACCCCCACTGCCACATTTTATGCTACTACATGAAGGCATATTAGAAGAGAGCAAAGTATGGCCAATGTAGAAATAAATCTATTTATGTAAAAATGAAAATGCATTCCGTACCTGTTAGAGCCCTTGCCTCCATAAACAACCATGTTACTGTAGTTGGTTTTTATGACTGTCTGACCTGTCATCCCAGCATGACAATAACAAACACTGTCATTCACTGGTGTGCATGACTTTCTGTGACACAAGTTCTACCATCAGTGCTATGTGGGATCCCACAGAATCAGATAAAGAACTCTCCAAGGCCATCACTGTTCTGGCTGGGAGTTATACACGGGTGACTAACAGCATCCACATCTCACCTGCTTCCTTCAGTGAAGCAACAGGAACAATAACAGAGAAAACTTATGAATAATCAGAGAAATTTCACACACTGTGTTCTGAGAAATAATGTTAAGAATACTGGCTGAATTCTCATTGAGAGCAGTAGCAGTCAAGGAGAAAAATATCTTTAAAGGAATTAACACAAAAATGAGTGAAGCTCCCATGCTCTCTTTTTATGAACATAAATACATTTCAAACCATCTTTGTTTAAAAATCCCATGAAGCTAGGTGCATGGCAGGTGTCTACAGTCACATCTGCTGGGGAGGCTGAGGCCACAGGATTGCAAATTTGATGTCAGTTTAGGAACCGTAGTGATAGCCCATTTCAAACCCAGAAAACCAACAAAAATCTCTTAAGAAGGTGGCCAGTCCTTTCACAGTCTGTTTGCTATGTGTGTTTATTTTCTTTAACATTTCAAGAGGAAAGGTTCTGCTGTGTGGCCCAGGCTGGCCCTGAACTTCTGGGCCCAGGGCTTCTGAGTTGTGGGGTTAAAGGCTGCACCAGTGCACCAGGCTTTCCATTGTGGATTCCTGGAGAAGGACACACATGCAAAACACACAGATGAACTGTAACATCAACAGGAGAAAAAAATAATCAACAACAAAATTGAAAAAGCCATTTCTAAGATATGATCCTGAATAGCACATATGCATCCAAAACAACATTTAATATTACTACTCAGTAAGAAAATGAAAACAAAACCCTGTGAATGTTTATCTGTGCCCTCTCGGCACCTTAGTGTAATAATGCAGTCAGGAGTTATTGATCCCCAGAGGTCAGAGACAAATGAGAGCTACCTCCAGGGAAAGGGAAGATTAATGTTTATAAAAGGTCTCAACACTAAACCCTGAGTGGAAAGAAGAAAAGAGGTTAATTAGTGAGCAACAGATCTGGACACTGAGGGAATGGGAGGTTTTACCAAAAATAAAAGTTGGTATTTGTTGAGCTTACTGTGCATCTCAACATCTTTATCTAAATTTAAACATTGAAATTCTAAACATGTGTGATCATTCCCATGTTTAGGGTTAGACTCTGGGACGTGACTTTCTCCAATCTGAAGAACACCTGTAATGTACAGCACTATCCTCTGGGTGCAGTGTCTGAGGGCTCTGAAGGAGCAGGGTTTTCACTTCAGGGATGCCAGGGCCCAGAGGGCTTGAGCAATGGTGACTCCAGAGTTCAGCTGCATGACAAAGGGACGTGTAAATAAAGACACCAAACTTAGTTACAGAATGCCCAAGGGTCAACAATCAGCAGGCAGTTAGCAGTGCTGGTGCCTTTTACTGAGCCTTTTCCCTGGGGCCATGGATTATAGTAATTCAGGGGAATGAAACTCCCCACCTGCTAGCTGTCCAGCATGAGTTCGTGTTCTCTAAAATCGAAGAATGAGTTTTAGGAACAACAGGAGTCAAAAGCAGAATATATTTATTGAGAGAGAGAAAGTTTCTGTCACAGAGAGAGAAAAAGGGTCCCAAGTGGGTTGCCAAAGATTCTGTCTTTTGTAGGGACTTTTATAGAGTAAAACCAAGGTGAGAGGGCAAGGTGGGCATAAGCTGGGACAGAACTGTGGTCAACCAATAAGATTAATTACTAAGGTAAAACTCACCAACTCAGGGACAACTGAGGAAGCCAGTCATGTAGCCAGGGGGCATGCTTACAGAGAAGAGACTCTTCTTGTAGGGGCTGGGGTGGTGCTTCCTCAAGCTGATCCATACCTATTTAGAGATCAGTCCCTGATGTTTATCCTTAGGGTGTGGCTGCATTTGTTTTGCCTTTTGTCTTGAGACCTGGCCCACAGCAGGTGGGGTCTGTGTCCTCCAAGGTTGCCAGGTATCTGGTCTGCACTGGCTCCTTTGAGGGCCCAGCCCTGCCTGACTGCCTGTACTATTTCTATCTAACTTGGCTGCCTGTAACAATAATAGAGAGACATTCCCGAAGCCCTCAGAGTAGGTCTCCAGTCAGCACTGCTACCCCTGGCCCATGCCCTCCCTGCCTGTAACATCTACCTGATATTCAAAATACCTCCTCCAAACACCCATGCGGCTCACCTTTGCACTTTCTCTACATTGTGAGTCAAATATCACCACCTTGTAACCCTGTGTTTAAATCTAGTTTTCTTTCATGAAATTCAGGACCTGACATATCCATGCATTGGAGAACTGCAGCCCTTCTCCGCAGCAGGGCTTCCACCGGGTGCCATCACAGTTACTTTGTGGCACCAAATTGGCTTCCTTGCTGCCCTCTAGTGTTGACCCCTGAAATTTCGGCAAAGTCTCCGTGCAGGAGGAGCCACCACTGCTGAACCCAGGTCAGTGAACCTCCCATTGTGAGATGCTCCAGATTAGCTCTTAAGCACCATGAAGTATGCGAAATTCTGTTTGTTCAGTGGCAAAGAGAATGGGGTATGGTGATCCCGCCCTCGGATCAATCCATGAGTTTCCCCTGGAGGAAGGAAAACGGGGCGGGGGCTGGGTAAAGAGAGAGACACGAGACAAGTTGAAGGTTTCCAATCAAGCCTCATTTATGGAAAAAAATGTTCCTGGCTTATAAAGAAGCAGAGGCAGGAAGTTACGGATAGGTCGCCATCATTTCCTGGGTCGGGCGGGAGAGGATCCTGGGAAATGTAGGCCGACGCACCGGATGCCCACAGGAGGGAGAGATGGAGCGGCAGCTGTGAAGCTATCAGGCCGCTCCCTACATCTCCTCCCTTATCACTTTATAAGAGTATGGCAGGCCCTGTGAGGACAGCACCTGTCTTGGGTCAAGGACTCTTCATATGAACCCAACCAGGCCTTACCCGTCATGGGCCTCACCGTCATGGGCATGCAGGACAGGAATTGGTCCTGTGCCTGTCTTAGGTGGCCGCTGGCATAACATATGTGTCCTAGTTGCCCATCTCTGGCTGCCTGTCCAGTGTTTCAGGGCAGTTGGCCCACATCATTATACGGGCCATTTGTAGGCATTGCTTCCCTCCAAGTTTCTTGATCTGCCATCTCCAGTTGATGATAATGTACCTGAATGGGCTTGGCCAGGAGCCCATCAACCCTATTGTTAACAAGAGTCATGATCCTTTGGAAAATGCAGTGGCCTACAGTGAGAAGCAGTAGCAAGGAGGCTAGTGGGCCTAATAAGGGGGCAATGTAAGGAAAAAGGCCTCCCCACATGGAAGAGAGGGAGGTTTCTCTGAGGTAGTCTCTTTCTCTGCTATTTAGGCGGTCTCTTAATTTAGTCATGGAATCCTTAATGACACCTGAATGGTCAGCGCAGAAGCAGCATTCTTCCTTGAGGGCAACACATAGTCCTCCTTCCTTTAAAAACAAAAGATCTAACCCTCGTCTGTTTTGTAAAACCACTTCAGATAAGGAGGTAAGGGACTCCTGTAGAGCGGTTATGGAAGTCTCTATCTCCTTTAAATCTTGGTCTATAGCTGTTTGTAATTGACGTAGGTGTTGTTGTCCCAAGAC